>CM061137.1:67134106-67264224 GCA_030789695.1 Scilla litardierei | reverse complement strand
AGTATCTTTTAAATTTTATTTTGTTGCACACAAATACTCTAAAGTAGGTAAACTGGATTTGATTTAGTATGTATTAAATATTTGATTTATTTTAAATAATATATATATATTTATATATAAACATAAATATATTATATAAAAATAAATAAAATAATTAAAAAATGCAAATCCGCCTAGGCCGATTAATCCCCGATTAATCCCCGATTAATGCTCTGGGCGCTAGGCGCTAGCAATCCGAACGCCTAGCGCCTAGCATTTTTTACAACCTTGTACATACCTATATCTATAATATGATTATGATAGTCCCGTAGTATTGTAATACTAATTACATATATACATATCTATCATGGTATTATTACCAATACGGGTAATTATATATACTCTTATATGGGATAATGATATATATATTATTACTGTCCAAGTGATATCATATGAGTTAGGACTAAATTATATACCTACTATTACATACATTATATATGCCCCAAAACTCAATTATTTCTGTATAGCAAGAAAGTCCACTTGGACTTGGCTTCCAAAGGGCTAATCCCCTTGGACCCATCAAAAATTGGGTACCATGAGCTTATAGTATACTATGTAGGTAACCAAGAAAAAGAAAGAGAGCAATAAACGACATATTGGCTCTAAAAGGAAATGATGGATACTCGACAGTGGTTGCTCCAAGCACATGACAGGTGATCCCTCATTGCTTAGATATGTATAAATTTCAATACCTATCCATATACGAAATTGAGGTTGTCCTGGTAATATATAGACACATGTCCGGTTAAACACATCCTAGGTATACCACATAACTTAGCAACCTCAGTAAATTATTAAGGTCATTACGCGTCCAAAAATGCCCCTCAACTTTTAGAGATACTTGTCCGGGGTATATGTTAATAATAGTTTTTATAGTGCGCTAATCTGTATAAAAATCTATTACACCATATATAATATGGTACATGAACTCGTTTATTACCATTAGCATATCGTAATCAGTATTACCTGGTAATATAATATTATTGTTATCGTGGATATTGTGCAGGCTATGATATCCCGGACAAGTATCTCATTTGTTGATATACATGCACATATATAACCTATAGATACATGTATTGGAGATATACATGCCATACATTATACATTCTCTATATTCTCCTAAAAGTTATTGAGAATAGAATCCCTAAATATGGAATCTCCTTTGGGAGGGAATATCTGTACATTTCAGAATATCCAAATTAATATTCTGATATATGTTGGATAGTAAAACATAAGAATTGATATTATATAACACTAGCAATATGTTAGAGATATAATTATGCACATTATATCAGATATTAAGATAGCGGGGGAAGTGGTATCTTAAAGAGTAGAATAATCAGTAAGAGTATACAAATAACTGATAAGGAATGGTTATTGGGGGAGGGTCAAACGAACTCTGATTGACTCGCCATTTTTTCCTAGGCGTTCATCGTTGAACACCCTTCGAATTAATAGGTTGTATCAATCATGAAGCTCAACGGTGAGTGAATTAAAATTCACGGTGTTTATAGAAATTTTTGGCTCATACAAACGTTGATCCTAAGCATATTATGTTTAATAAAAATACAAATTATTAATTATCTATTACCTCGCAAGTTACTCACCGATATTTTGCACTGGTTATTTTAATCCACTATAAATATGTGTATTACAACGTTATGTAGGGAATATCTGATTATTGGATATGCTATATATACATTATAATAGGCATATTTCTGTTTAGAAACACATATACCTGACAATTAAATAATGATTTTATTATTATTAGATATTATTATAATTAGGATAGAGCCATGTATGGTATACCATGTTAATGACTGTGATAGATACCCTATTAATATGTAAGGGTAATATATACATATCATATATATATGTTAATAGCCATATGTTAATATTAGCATATATCATTTGGTCAATTATCAGAGACCAAACAAATAGTGTAATTTTAGTTTGGTTATTTGTATGTTAAGATAATTTGGTATACATGATATCATTATATAACATACATACACGGACCTACAAGCTTATGCTCAAAACATACATTATTATATATAATCCATATTATATAACTGGTTACTATCTTAAATCACATTATATAATATATTGCATAATGTTACAGTTATAATAATATGAACCGTATATGATAAGTTATGATAAACCGGGTATTATAAATATGTTATACTCTATAAAACATGTGTACTATCCAAGTGATATCATATGAGTTAGGACTAAATTATATACCTACTATCACATACATTATATATGCCCCAAAACTCAATTATTTCTGTATAGCAAGAAAGTCCACTTGGACTTGGCTTCCAAAGGGCTAATCCCCTTAGACCCATCAAAAATTGGGTACCATAAGCTTATGGTATACTATGAAGGTAACCAAGAAAAAGAAAGAGAGCAATAAACGACATATTGGCTCTAAAAGGAAAGGATGGATACTCGACAGTGGTTGCTCCAAGCACATGACAGGTGATCCCTCATTGCTTAGATATGTATAAATTTCAATACCTATCCATATACGAAATTGAGGTTGTCCTAGTAATATATAGACACATGTCCGGTTAAACACATCCTAGGCATACCACATAACTTAGCAACCTCAGTAAATTATTAAGGTCATTACGCGTCCAAAAATGCCCCTCAACTTTTAGTTATTTACAAGTTTGCCATTATTGAATATGATTGTATACCTGAATAAATATATGATTATTAATATCAATATATTTAAATATATGTATAGTGTAATCAGCCTAATAAGTGATATACTAATACAGTATAGTAATAGTTTATGCTTGCGATATCATATTTGTTAAAAATGGATATTATTGGCAATCATATATTAATATAACTAATAGTATTTTCTAGCATGACTAACTAACTTCTATGGTTATACCCTGAACTAATATGCCCTTATATCGTTACTATTTAAACTAGTATGGTTATTTATAGTGGAATTACTAACAATTTTGTAATAATGGGTACATAATTGAGATGATAAAGGTTACATATAGTATGAGTCTGACCTCATAATATAAATATCGTATAATGGTAATATCATTTTGTACCAATATATCATTATGTATAAATACATCTATTTATTGTGAATTAATAAATTATATCTATCATAGACATGTTGGCATCCATGACATATACCAATAATTAGACAATATCATATGACATATCCGGATATAACAGTACCGAACATATGGTAATTAGTAAAATAGTAACTACGTAAGTATCCAATATTGAAAAATATCCTGTTCATATATGGTACTATATTATATCCATAATATATGTGTTGTAATCCAATACATGTATAACACATACACCCGATAATTTGGACTGTATAATATATATAGTCATTTCAGCGTATTCATTACCATGGAAAGGAGAATACTTGGGAGACGGCAGCATCAACTTGCACTCATCCATTTCATATGCATATTCAGAGACGGTAGCCATGCTCGGCCCCCTCCTAGGGCACCCATGACAGTCACGGTCCATTTATAGCGGAATTGGACCATTCAAATTGAAGATTATAATAAGTCCGTTATCCTACAGTAATGCAAGGGATCTCGGGAATGGACATTTATTTGCTCAACGCAAAAATCACAGAATCCCAATGAAAAAAGGCGTAATCCCATGTATGACTTGTACCCATTATCATTCTAATACGTTATTAATTTGTAATGAGTATTATGGTATATACTATATCATACTTAGAAATATAAGAATTACTAATACCATATAATATACATAAGAGTTATCTCGTATAATTTTACTAAACAT
This sequence comes from Scilla litardierei, assembly GCA_030789695.1. Classification (NCBI taxonomy): domain Eukaryota; kingdom Viridiplantae; phylum Streptophyta; class Magnoliopsida; order Asparagales; family Asparagaceae; genus Scilla; species Scilla litardierei. The sequence goes on along the minus strand of CM061137.1, from coordinate 67,260,384 downwards.
ACTTATTTACTATGATACATATCCACTAAAATATATGCCTATGGGTGTAGTGATAGGATAAATTAAGGTAATTCTCATACTTATAAGATATCCTCCATATCTACGTATAACATGCCATTAAATATATTTACCCATCGTATTTCATATTCGATAGCTTAATTACCCAGGTACTCGTGATCCCTATGCATGTCTAGCAAATTTATTAGTACCAGATTATGCCTTGTTAATTACCCAGTTTAATATAGATGAAGTGTGAGTGCCTATGTAATTATTAGTATTTATAATAATACCCACAATTAACTTTTATATATGTAGGTCAGATATCATTTATAAGTACGTATACACATAGTTTGTAATGAATCTGGGTATGCATAGTTGAATTATGATATCCCATATTCTCCTAATGTAATCCCTCTAATATACTTACGGGTATGAATTAGCAAAGTATTACAGGCATAATCTGGTTTGTGTAGTCGTATATACTGGTATAGGCATGTAATTTTACGTAGTTGTGATGTTAATGACATGTATGGATCAACGCGTCATGATATCCGATCCGCAGGAGGGACGTGACGTTGGAAACGACATCCTGTCAAACTTGATCTGACCTGAGTTGATTGATAGAGATGACTACGACTACACAAACCGAGATTTCCTAAACTCTTTATTATTATATTTGTGTAGTAGTGTGTTGATCATTGTAGGGGAAACTTTTTCATACTTATGTTTTGGGGTCGTCCCGAAGTCCGTAAGGGCCGACTCCTCCTTGCCAACACGTATCATATTACACCGAGAGTGAGCTATCTGGTATTCCTGTTATATAAGTCACGGGCCGTAATTTTATTTTTGTTACTAAGTATACTCGGATGTACATATCCATGACTATATTCAATATTATCCGTCATAAGACAAATTTGCCTCATAATCATAACATATTTAACATATCAAGTATGCGATAATGTTGGGGACTACAGGTATTTCCTTTCAAGTCACTGAATATGAGAGGGGCATTATTGTGCTTTCAAATTCCGGAATATCATAATAGTGCGGATAATATTCATTTTAATATTATAAGATACACATGTCCAAGCGTGAATGTATATAATTTTACCATACAAAATAGTATAATATGCCAATCCCATCGAATTGGGTATATCTAAAATAATAATGGGGAATTACCCGTATATCAATACCATGAAAAGTTAAATTATTAGTATCATACATTATAGCACAACCAATATGCCACACAATGGCAAAAATTTTGTGTTATAATATTAGGATTTAATTCATAGCTATCCAATTTGCAATCAATATCGTCGATGCTAGCAAAAATTACTCCTTATGCACTCACCTTTACATGATAGAATTACTTTGTACTTATCTATTTGATTTTCCTACTTGGGTTCAAGACCAATTTTTGCAGTCACTTACTTATACTGGTTCGGTCCAACCTATGGTCAATGTCCAATCTTCCGTTGTCACGGTTTCTACTAGATCAGAAATGATTATTCAGATAATATATTGAATACTCAAGATATACATACCCAGATACCATATTGATTATTTGAAATGACTACAATATGTATACATATATCTTTTCATGGTATACTTAGATATACCATATATATACTAATATATCCCATGATTACAGTATTATCAAATATACTTATATAATACCCAAATTGACATATTCTGTAACATACATAATGATTACAATAGGATAACATTTAAATGCATAGTATGTTATGAATTCCCTAAGTTTGAATATATAAACTTAGATAGGTACACAAGGGTATATAATATTTGGATATGTATGTATCATAGTTATCACTCGTAAACATTTGCTAAATAATATTGTTCACATTATGACAATTATGATAAGTATTATGCATCAATTAAATATTTATCTTTGCTATTAATCTACTCCAAATAATACTATATGTGACAATAATATACGTACTATTTAATATCAGTTATATACTATTATTGGGCAATAATAATCATCACAGTATATTGAATATGTTAAATTAATGTTGTGGGTATTTGTGACAATAATAAATAATATAACATAATTTAGTACGATATTTACGAGTATATGTCATTGATACATATTAATTTTTAGTGTAAATATCCACAAATTATATATACCTCAGTATTGATAATTCATGATATTGTTATTAAATCATTGCTATATATTGCCTAGTATCAAACATATCATTTACACATCATTTACAATATTTCTGAAAAGGTAATATTCAAGATATTTGTTATATGTATGGATATTCAGTGACAATATAGGGTATATGCATAATTAATTATACACATATTGTAATCTATATAATTCATTACGGTATTATACTTGTTATTATGGTATTATATATATCCAGTAATATTAACATTTTTATCAGTAATGCATGCACTCTTATAGTTAATATATATTTGACTAAGACTGTTATTAGGCTCAAGAATCTTGATGCTAGGCTGAGCTGGTTATACAATCATCACTGATAAAAATTATTAATAATAGAGTGCATGCATATGTATAATAAGAAATATTCCAAATAACCAAGGCGGAATGAAATTATAGTTGATGCAATGGTAATTTACTTAATGAGTATATCATTTAATAACTATGTAGGATATACTCGATATCATCCTTGTTAGTGCATGTATATTTTATATCTCAATTGTTATAAATATACACTATATCATATGAAATGACCCCCTCATACTATTATAATATCTATTTGTATCATACCCTATGTGCACATAATAGCTACCATGGATAATGTATGTGGTTAACTTACTAATGTATGATTGACATATTCAATATCACAATATCAGCTAATACATTACACTCTAAGTTATACGCTAATGGCCTAAGTCTGGATTTGTATTTCATGATTACAGGTAATAATGGTATATACAGTAATAGTACAGATATGATTTAACTTATACACCAAAAACTGTATCTGCTTGTGTGCTATTTTAATTGTTTATATCATATTTTATAGTAATATCGTATCATCTTACTATGATATGAATGATTATAATTATGTGTCATATAAATAGTGTCAGTCACTATCAAGGTCGTAATATACTACGATATAATCTACTTCCCTGATGCATTACAATATACCTCAAAGCCTCCGCTCCGATCCAATACAGCCAATAACGATGCTAGATAATCTCAAATATGAATATGGTGGCTTTGTTAAGTATATAAATATCACCTAGCACTGGAATCCCCATTCTTATATACATGCCCAATAAAAATGTAACTATTTGTAGGGTCTATAACCTTGCTCTGATGAATGATACATATCTAGGGGGTAATATCAGCATGCTATAAGCCCAACTCCCACCTGTTCATATAACCAATTTAATCCCCAAGTTACTAATAATCAGAAAAAAGGTTTACAATCACATAACATTTTATCCCATAACGAAGATATTCATAGTGCTGCAGAGATTGGTCGACTCCGCAGTCAGCATCAGATATCAGGAGCTTCCTTGGGTTAGCCTGCTACTATCGTCGGTTCATCCAGGATTTCTTGAAGATTGCAGAGCCGATGACGAAGCTGTCGAGGAAGGACGTGGAGTTCCGTTGGTCAGAAGCTTGTGAGGAGGCCTTCAGTATCTTGAAGGCGAGGTTGACCATAGCACAGGTATTAGCTCCGAAATACGCATTGTGTTATGTCGTTGTGACCGTATGGAAGAGTAGTTATTTGTGGGATTTTTAGTGAATGTCATTTCACGGGTCGTTCTCCCACAAATCAGCTTTGATTGGAGAGACGTCGTGATATAACAGTATATATAGAAGATTGTCACGGTATGGAGCATACATGTCAATATACTTTTGATGTATATGGAGATGTTATTTACTTTTTGTAACCTAATATGATGTTTGTGGAATCTATAGCTTGTACATTTATATTCATTTAATAATAATAATATTTGTTATTATTATACTATATGTAATACTTATAGTATACCGGATTATTGTAACATGTACCTAGGTTTGTTAACATAATGGTTTACCAGAAAGGCAAATTGACTTAAGTGCATATTTCTGGATATCTAGTAAGGTATACTATAAACCCTTGGGTAAGTACGGTCCAAGATATGCTGATGTATGAAAATAACTATCAAATATACTCGTAACGTGCAAAAAAATCTGACATATACCATAGTTAATTCTAGTCTGATAAGGTTAATTAAAAGTAGATAATTCATTTGCTAGCAAGGCCTAATGATATCTTAGGATACTGTAATACTCATTTGTGCATATGGATAGCGTAGCTTAAAAGGATATGTGATAGTTATTTTGTGCAGTGTACTATAACTCTTGGATGAGTACACTGCACAATCATGAAAGTCATTACAACGTATTCAATTACAGAAAAACCTGCACATTGATCATAACCCCCATACCAGATTTTTCCCTCTCATAACTCGTTGAATAGAAAAATATAACATATCATAAGACCACAATGTCCTACATTAACAAAGTTAGTGTTACAGGACGTTAAAAAGTCTCACAGAAATAGTTACCAAATAGATAAGCTAGTATAGATATGGAGAGATGTTCATTCACTTCTAACATGTTCAGTGCGCCGTCGCCTGCAATTTTTCCCATATATGTATATGTAATTTATGATAGACAATATACAGTTATGCTATATTACCATTGGATTATAATGAGCACTTGTGGGTATCAACTATGGTATATATATCGTGACAAATTTCATAATAATACCATGTTAGTTTAATTATCACGGATATATGCCAATATTATACTATGATACCATATCGAACTAGTAGGTAAATACAAGCAAAATATATTTATATGTATAATATATACTATTGTAGGGTATATGTAGTCTGTCATAATATACCTTAAAATATGCCATAGCTGTGATATATAATATATACCACAGATAATACATTATCCCATATATATCAATAACACATATTAACGATATTTTTATATATCACAATTTACGATAATATCATCTTATTAAAGATATTCTATTATACTAATCAATAATATACACCAGAAAATAGGATTAGAAGGCGTACATACGGTTAATAACTTATATCATATATCAGAATTATGCTTGTTATATCTTCCTGGATAACCCTATTAAGACAATGAATATTGATAGTTTAGTATGGTGACAGATATTTTACATAATTATAAATATGCATTATCGTATTACTTACAGGTATGCCTTACGTAATATTAATAATTTCGGATACATGGATTATATGGATACCAACCAGATATCCTCTATTTACCATTTAAATATATTATAAATATAGTTTATTAATCGGCCATATCTACCAGGAATCAAGTTAATCATTTACAGGTACACAACATATATTATACCTATATTAAGTTATAGTACTAGTGAGATAGTGTAATACCGACATATGTCATAATAATTACTCTTAGATATATATGATTTACTATAGGATATTCATATGTTATTTTGACAATTGTAGACACATAACGGGCCAAGGGAGTTCAACGTCTCACAAGATTAGATGATTTCTTGGATATTTTATATGATTGGATAAACATATATTGTAATATCTCATACTAGTAGACATAGGCTATGATCATATTTAGAGATGGTATACGGCAAAATTGTGACTATCTGAGAGCCAAAGCAAACCATCATTTACCATCATGGTGCATCACGAGTACACCATCAGCCTTTCTAACTCTGCCCACTCACCCTCATAGTCCTTCTCAAAATCGGTCCCTACCACTCTTACATCAATGTCTAGAAAGTTGTAGTCTAGTAAGTTGTAGCCTAGTAAGTTGTGTAATCAGCCTTGGAAGTTGTTGGCTATTAAATGCTGATGTATGTCATTATCAATATCATGATAATTCATTTAATATTAGTACAAAACTCGTGAATAATGTCCTTCTATTATGAACTTAATTATACTTAACATATTACTAATACATATTTTAGGTATACATATTTCTAGAAAATATCATTATGTTAACTTTGATTATTAGTGTACTAAGTTAGGTAATTATGATAGCATGCATATCAGAAGTACTAATTAAATCGGATATCTCAGTCTGGATACATGTACTTACTGGTACATAGGCATATAACATACATTAATATATCCAAATAATTACATATCATAACAGTAATTTATATGTTAAGCTATTTATATTTAGCCTATAATAGAGTGTATCTATGTCTAGGGTATATCCATGGATACCTCAGTATTCCAGCAGAGATTTCTGGGGAGGAGTGTTCTCTTCCATGTCTTCAGCTTCTTCCCTTCTTCTTCTTTCCGCGTTTAGACGCCTCACGGTGGCGTTAATTTTCGGGTCAATAGGAATCAAGTCGTCTAGACTCCTTGTATTCTTGCGCATGAAAAACAAGAAATACCCGTGAAGCAAGAATGGGATAACTATTTTAAATTTCTTCATGAATACAACGCTAATGCACGATCGTGTAAGGCATAGTAATAGTAAGGGTAAATGACACACGTCGCAGTATTAATTATGTTATCTATTGGCCAAAACATAGATATGATACTTAAACCTGGATATCAAATAGATACTCAAATATTTCATGGAGATATTTTGTGACATTTAATAGGTATGGTATACCTGTACATGTATTAAAGGTCATGCAAATTATGGATACAATATAGTAATTAGAGAATGGAGAATATATAAAGATTAATTACAGGTAAGCATGTATATTGATAGTGCTATCATATCCTATCATTATTCGTTACCACTATATCCTATAATAGTAAGTATGACACAATTAATTTTGCATATAACGGTCTCTGGATATGTGTGCCTTTATTGGAGGGTAATAGTTGTGACCATAAATTAATGTAGATATACTGACAGATGCATGTATTTTGTATTACTATACTGGTATATATATATTGAAATTTGTATACCTATAACATATATGTCATAACATAAATACAATGTTAAAGGTTTACCCTATATTGGGTACGGGAATGAATACATGTGCCTACGATATGGTCAAATTGAAATTATTAATACCTTACTACATGTTATAATGAAATGAATTTTTATATGATAAAAGATAATTTTAAGTTATTGTGTATACAGGTATTGACATTTAAGATCCCAGTGCGGTGGTTGTTCCAAGTGTACTTGCTACACATGCCCTTAACTGACACGAGTATCTATTTGACCATACTATTGAGTACGTAAGTTCATCGTTTTTAATATTGTATATGTACTACCATACGAGTACATATACTAAATTAATGAGAAATTCAGCTACCTACATATAGCTATTAAGTATGAGACGGAGGACATAATGACCTAATACTTAGAAATTACCAAATAAATTATTGGTATTTGGTAACATATAATTATCTAGTACATACATATAGATTTACCAAAACATGTATAGTATATATGTCTTAAATATCGTCAATATGCCATTAGTAATACCATATGTAAGCTAATAAATATGAGTATTATTGATTATTGCAATTATAATCATATCAGATATATACATAGTATCTATATTATAAAACATGGATGTTATCATGGGTTATTGGATAAGAGTTGTTGGATAAGAGATTTTGGTTAAGAGAGTATAGATAAGAGAATTTGGATAAGAGATAAGAGAATTTGGGTAACTGGGTATGTTGGTTAATACATTTTATATGTTGAATATGAGAAATGAGAAATTGGGAGATGAGAAAATGGGGTTACGTAATAGGATAAACATATATGATGAATAGGACAAACTAAATTTTGAAATTTGAAATTGGCATTTGAAATCAATATTTTTTTGGGAGAGGGGGAACTCAGCCGCCCAAACCTTTCTCACTGCACTTCAAAACCCACAACAGCAACACACTTTCAAAAATTTTCTGTGCCAAAGCATTTGGGGGAAAAAAATTCGTTAATCCCCCCACAGCTAAAACCCCCATGCGCTCCAAACCCCACCACAGCAAGTCAGCACCCTCGCAAATCTCTGATCCCTCACAAAATCTCTCTCTCCCCTTCTAGGTTGGCGCACGGGATGCGGATGAGAGCAGGGAAGCCGTAGGACTGCTCTTGGACTGTGATGATGGTGACTCTCTTCCGCGTGATGCTGGGAAGCTGCTGATTTCTTTGTCGAGCAACTCACAGAATGTGCTAGGATGGGTACTTCCTACCTTGGTTTAGTACCTAAAGAAAGGCGATTCAATGAAATCCTCAGGATACACTTTTTTCATCCCCAAATGCTTATATTCAAGAAGAATGCAACTTGAAACCTAGATTTAATTTGAAGGAACTTTTTGAAAGAACGCAACTTGAAACTTCCTGTTTAATTTGAACGCCAAGATGTCTGCATTGAAACGCCAAGATGTCTGCATTGGGATTTCAAATCCCGTTTAATTTGAACGCCAAGATGGGTACTTCCTGCATTGAAACCCTTCAAGTAATGAAATCCTGTTTGGCGTTTCAACTCTGAGACAACCTGTAAAACTGTAGCACCCAATGCACCCAAATGCTTATATTCAATGAAATCCTGTTTAATTTGAAGGAACTGAAAAGTGTGCTCTAATTGATGTTTGCAATAGTTTTGTTTGTATGTTCATAGGACCAGTTAAATAGGGAACTGAAAAGGTATTATCTATATTAAAACTAGAATATACTTTGTTAAAGGCTTAAAGCCCAGACAATTTCTAAATTAAAAGTCTTAGTCAAGCTGAGCAAAGACCCTCCTTGCGGGGCAAACACCCTCCGTAATTTAATTGACCCTTATTATGTAACCTGCCTTTGTATTCACTCTTCAAGATTGTATGCATATGTGATTCAATTGAGATTATATGTATCTCTTGTGCATACATTCTTCTTCAAGATCAGTCGCACCCAAATAAGCAACATCTTTTATCAATTTCATGAGCTCATTTTGAGGGCATTCTGTGTCTATAAGTTGCATATACTGACTACATGTATATATTGTCATGATACAGGTGGGTGGATGATCATCTTGTGCATGTCCTGTCACCAAATATATATCAGACCACTTCTGAGGCTCTTGAGTCATTTGATTATATAACAAATACTGGTAAGAAACTACACCAACTACATTTGAATTTAATACTTTGATGTTGTGAATTATTACAGTAGAATCCCTATTATTAGTTCAACTTCATTTGTTTGTTCCTGATGGTAGTTAGTGTAAAAGATGCCTAGCCTTGCTTTCTGGAAATGTTAATATGCTGCTTGGAGATATAATTAAGAAGGGATATATTGAGATTTATGTGGAAAACATCACATCATTGGGGTAAAACTTGAGTATGCATTGAAAAGCATTCTAAGAATGGTCCGAGAAGTGCTTGACTAGGGTACAATGTGTCTGACACTGGTACAGCTTTATAATAGAAGTACACTTGCTACATGACAGTCATCTTACTAAATCAGTCTCTTGATTTATTAGATCATTCTCTATAGTCTGTAATGAACATCCACCAACACTTTACATGTCAAGCAATAAAAATTCACATTAAATGTTTTTTTGCTCATTTTGTTCCCTTATTTCAGCTCAATTTTAGGCACATAAGGGCATTTTATAAGGTATATGCATGGGTATAGTCAAGACACAAACCCGCCCAAAATCCTTCGAAAATTGGATGAATTTAGAAATCCCGGAAGATAAGATGGGTTTATAACAAGTGAAACCCGCCTAAACCCAACCATGCATGTGAACCCTCCTAGCCCCTTCGAAACCTTGCTATGTAAAATATAATATTGAATGTATCTCAGTTGTTCAATAAGTGATGAGTATCTCAACGTTTTTGCTATGTACATAAGTAGCCTTTTTCCTTCATATTGTAACCCACAAAATGTAAAAAATATGATCTAAAACTATGTGCATCCATCCAAATTTATTAAACCCCCCTGCCCTAGCACCCAACTTGAAACCTGCTCGAACTTTGACCATCCTACGACATCTACTAAATAAAACATAAGAATGATTTAAGCATGTAATTTCCTCAAGGATAAACTTGCTCTCCCTGACTCCATTATGTATCAAAAGAATCAATGAATGAGAATTCCAATGATAGCCTGGCCTTGACCACACAAATTACTTAGGATAACATATATTTAAAAAATTAAATTTCATTAAAATTTACACATTGTATCTTTCAGTTCTTTTCAGAACTACTACAAAAACCAACTTCAATATTTAGTGTATCATGATCAATGAAATTATGTAAAGCCAAAAAAATAACCATTAGAAAAAGGAACAAAATAAAACATGATGTAACCAATATTGCCCATAATACAACATTCAATTTAGTTTTATGAGACAACTATGAACCCTCTAAATTTATGCTACAATCCTTACCCATGCAATTATTGACAATAGAGTGACAAAGGCCTCTGCCATACAGTTCATATATTTGAAAACCTGCTTTCTGGTCATGTAATTTCGGTGAACCACTTTCAGAGCTCTTATACAACAGGAAGGAACATAGAAAGATAGGATAAGGGGAAATTTAATATATTTGTAATATCGAATTACATTCAATTTTTAGGTGCAAATAGAGCCACATGTTTTACATTTCATTTGATGTGTTAGTAGACTATTCTTATTTATATGGCTTAATGCATATATGTCAAGCATATTAAGTATTACATTATGCTGTATCTTGCTTTGGACATTTTACATATAAAAATGCTAACATTAAGGGTACAACTTAATCGTTCTATCAGGATTTTTAGTATGTATGCTTATGTCTGATTTATATACAAATCTGAATCCATATTCTACTGATATAATTAGACTTAAATATCCTTATCCGCTTTGAAAAAACGATTGTGTATACGATTATGCTCATATGATATCTGTGTCCAATCCGTTTGAACCCCAAATCTTTTTGCATCATTTTAATTTCAAATCATTATAGACAAAATTTGCAATGCTGACTTGACAGAATATTTCCTTCCAACAGGTTCTTCCATTTAAGAACAACCATCTTGCCGGTAGATCGAGGAAGACATGCCTGATATCATGGCAAGCTTGAAGAAGTTTAATGATGAGTTCATAGAGCAGTACAAAGACTACAAAGGGTATTCCCGGATGTAAGCTTCCATTGCCAAAGAATATGCTGAAGCCCATATGAAGTGCCCGTAAAGCGAACAAAAACAGACATCGTTTGTGCAGTCGCATCGTTTTATCAAACCAAGCCAGACATGGTTTTTACAAACGTAAATTGCCTAAGAAATCAGTCATAGTAGGATCATACCTGTTTAATTCACCTTCTTCCTTTCATTGTGTACAAAACTATTAGTTTCTGAATGAAATATCTCATTGTATGGTGTTTATCAATGCAAAAGCCCTTGATATATATCAAATGTGCTACATGGTTTCTTATCTTACGAGTGATGCTCCAATGTTTGATTTGTTCTATGAGCCTGTTAATTTCATATTGTACCACGGGGCTGAAACACATGCAGAACTAAGTTTTTTATAAAATGGGGTTGGGGGTAATATTGGATGGAACTTAAACTTTTGTTGAACTAAATAATAATAATTATTCTTTAATTATTGTTCGTTTAAAATGAGAATTTCCAAGGTTTTGAGATGGAATATCTTAACTGAACAGTGCCCTTAGGGCACGGGTTATAACTAGTATATATATATATTATGCAATTATAACATTATATTATGTAGTGATACTAATCATATAAGTTTTAACTCTATCGTCAATATCCAATATAGTTATATATCGAATTATAATAATTTGATACATTAATAAATATTAATATAGATTTACCAAAACATGTATAGTATATATGTCTTAAATATCGTCAATATGCCATTAGTAATACCATATGTAAGCTAATAAATATGAGTATTATTGATTATTGCAATTATAATCATATCAGATATATACATAGTATATATATATTACGCAATTATAACATTATATTATGTAGTGTTACTAATCATATAAGTTTTAACTCTATCGTCAATATCTAATATAGTTATATTTATATTATATGTATGGATAACTTGTATATTCATGTATACTATATTAATCTCAACTATCCACTATACCCATTTATCAATATAGGACATTAAATATTGGATATGTATACAGGTATGTGTTGATATCATATCCATAGTATAAGTTAATATGTCCAGTGCAAACATATTATTATAACTATGTGGATATATTATGTTCTCAAATAGCAAAAATACTAGCATATTCATCTGATATGTGACGGTCCTAGTTGGTATCAACTCGTTTTTATCGTTTTATGACAGTCATGCCATCCTCCTTAGGCATGACTTGGACAGGACTGACCCACTTGCTATTTGAGATAGGGTAAATAATGTTTGCTTCGAGCAATTTCAGAACCTCCTTTTTAATAACCCCCTTGTTACCGAACGACGCGACTTGGTAGTCGGTTATAGGCTAAAAAATCACCCCTTACCCAACTTCAAGGACTGCACCTTACTATGTGGGCTAATGAGGGTATGATTCAACGATTCAACCCTTGCCATCTTGATCAGTTGCTTGACTCGTTGAAAGGGGCCAAATAGCGACACCATTGCACATATACGCTCCTTAAAACAATTGTTGATTTGTGACAAATAAAGAGGTATGTGTCAAAAGGTGTCTGTGCATACCTAAATTGGGTACATGTTATCAATAATCGGATATATTATGCAAACTAGGATATACAATAGTTATGTGGATACTAAATATTGACTATAATAGGTTATGTATATTAATTTGTTATATACCTATAGTATAGGCATGATATAGAATACTAGTAACCCGATACAATATTGTTACATTATAGTATTTTGATTACGCATATAATTGAGTATATACACATATATCTAAAATATATATGGTTATCTACTATTATATCGCATATTAGACTATACGATATACAGTAATGTTGGTATATTAAATTATTCTATTAGGTAATATCTGACTATTAATATAAGCGTATTATATATTATCATGTACATAATAAGATGTTAATATTAGTATTAACAACTATCATATTATTAATTTAATACTATATATGTTAAATTGCTAACAAATATGTACAAATAGTTTGCCCGGTATATTGTACTATAAACCGTTCCTAAATAATATATGATGTTAAAACCCAATATATCATCATATAACTTGTTACATTATGGTATTTTGATTACACATATATCGCAATTATTTAGTATAACTTATATAGGATATTATCATTATGTATATCAATAATATGGGATATGTATATATCTAGTATAAATTATAGATACATATTCATCATATATCAAAATTATACTTTATACTAAACCAAATATCATATACTATGTAATATCGGTATTACATAACATATTGTATAATTTACAAGATTATATACGATATTAAATATCATTATATCTGAGGATATTGTATTGGAAATATTATACATATTGATATTATGCATAAATGTAACTAATATTTTAAGTATAATACACAGTATATATCATAACAATATATCTATAAATATCATATATTTACAAACATTAGTGATATGGCCATTTATCCTATTAATATATTTATAGATATATTAATACATTATATCATGATATCTAGACTAACCATAGTATATGCGTCATAAGTATATCATATTTGTTATGCACTTACTCAATAGGGGAAATGATATGATATGTAATACCATAATTATGTATATTGGGTTTGCCATAGGTAACACCATGGACTTACCATAGTTAACATATAATATCATATGGCATATACCAATAGCTATCTAACACTATTTATCATTCCCGACTATGATATACGTATATTCTTAATATATATAATGTGAGTTATATATCGTAATATAATGTATATATCTTGTAAATTATACGGCAAGTGTATATAGCTCATAATCCCGGTAAGTATTTCCCGTTAATGGTCATACCGATATATGCATATACATGTGAACATAATTACAATAATAAACCTGATATCTGTTATAACTGGATAAATTGTAATATGTATCTTATACATATCTATCATAAACTTTATCCTAGTATTATATGTAATTGATAAAGGTATACAAATTGGGATTACCTGGATTAATAACTACTAGTGTTCTTTACATAAAGAGCAGACACAATTTATGTTATCAAACATTATGTATCAAATACTAATTTTGTATAACTAATATATTATTTGATATTAATATTTCTGACTTCGCCTTATTTAGGGAACATATCCTCTATAAACGTGGCATCCATTGATTCATATTCTGTGACCTTGTTGGATTTCACATGTTACTTGCCTTACACAATCTATACAAAATAATTACTGGGCCATTTTGGGTCATTTGAGGCCATCCATTTATAAGCAACCATACACAAAATAATATGATAATTTTATATCTTCGTGGCAGTGACAAATGCTTACTACAGTCAGGGTACATGGTCGAATTGTGACCGTATTAAGCAAGTAAGTACCGTTAACAGTCTATGATTGGGTAAACAATAAATGGATGAGCATAAAGATAGCCATATCATAGCTACCATGTATAACCGTAATGGTACTTAAAACACAATTCATGTTAACTGTAAATAAGTCCGTAATTGGATATCCAATGAATTATGTATACCTAACTGATATGCGTATACATAATTTAATATCAAACTTACTTATCCAGGTAATGATATATATGTATTCAATTATTCACATATACAATGTTAGATATGCAATATACATATCCGATATAATCATATAATCCTATATCTAGATGGGTATTTATTATATGTGAGGATATAGTATTATAATTTAAAATGCTAGTACTCACTGAAATTACATATAACCTAATATTGTATAGATACTTATCCTATATATGTATCAATATGTAATAATATTGGATTGATAGTCCCACTGTAATTATAATCCCATAGTTAAATTACCCATGATACTATATAGGAATACTAGGTTTGTTTTTAATATGTATGTGCATAACATATATACCATATATATATATATATATATATATATATATATATATATATATATATATATATATATATATATATATATATATATGTTTAAGGATTTATATGGTTGTATTATAAAGGATATACCATACACACCTACTATTTCGATATACATAGTATAATTGTAATAACCTAGTCTTGTAATTATTGTTATCACGTACTGTAACATGATGTGTACTTTGGTATAAGGTAAATATAACTCATATAGCTATATATATAATGATTACAGTATATGATACAATACTAGTATGGTATTATTTAATATATTTGACATATCATATTGGGTATATTAACACTATGATTACAAGAATACAATAGAGAGTATTGTGTCATACATCTGTATCATATATCCACATATATATTGATACACAATTCTATACTTATTTTAATAGGAGGATATACAAGTTACTAATATATTATATTTACTATTCTTATCAAATACAGATTCATGTACTAAAAATAAGGTTTAGAATTTTATGACGTATTGTATACTTTGATACAATATTGTGCAATATAATTTAATATGTATATGATATTGTGTACGCATTAACATAGCCATTAATAACTATATATCAGTTATATGTGCTTATATCAATTCATATATTATATGATATTAATACTAGTAACATATATTAGTATAATATCCAAAATATTAGCTTAATATACATACAATTATCTTAATGCATATATAGCCAAACCTCAAGATTAACTGTCTTATCCACATAATACTATATAGTTAACACTTGATATTTTATGATTTCCTTTTATGCACAACATTAGTATGGTATATATTGAATAGTCCTGTTATTTATACAATCTGATTACATATATGGCTTAGAATACAGTGACATTATTATATCACATATTTATGGTATTAATAATGATATAACATTAGTATATATCCCTTATAATACCATGTATAATAAGTCTCTTGGCATTGATAAGAAATATGATTATTTAGTCATATATCTAATACAATTACGGTATCAAGTAAATACCATAATTTGGGATATGATCCGACTGAACTATTAGACAATGATATCATCAGATCTTGTGATGAACTAGTAATATACATATATGATATAAAATTTCGATATTGAACAAATTTTTGTTTAGTGTTAACCAATATACATATATAACCAACTAGTGGATTCTCACAAGATCTGATGATACCATTGTACTCAATTACTATATGATATTTCTTATAATAGTATATGGAGAAAATATCACTTGAGTTGTATACATATAATATGCCAACTAGTCCACATATATAGCAAAATATATACCTGTAATCCAACAATAGATAACTAATCTGATGTATATGTATGTAGGCTATCTTGTATATACTACCAACTGGACTATAACCTGGGATTTTGATAGTATAATATATAGTAATATAATACCCTAATCTATATTAGTAATTATTTAATATCAACCTAATTAAATAATATATAACAAATTAGGATATATAGTTATTGTATACCCTCAGTCACCACACGATTATACAATGCCATTTAATAGGATATACGAATACTATATTTAAATATACACTATATTATTATAAGTTATACACAAATACCCTTAATTACCATATATAATGTCAATACGTATTTGGGATATTGTATATATAATATATACTAGGATATGATGTATAGAATATTACCATATATTATTACTATTGTCTATATGCTATAATTTGTTTACGTGAATATATATATTTGTAATATATTTAGATAATACATACTTGTAATACATATACCTGATATAAACACATTGGATATTAATACTAATGTTTGTACCGTATTAAATATTATGATATACAGTATGTGATATATCCAATATTGCAATGTATTATTACATACCCATTTATCCGTATAATATAAGTATGTATACCTATAGTAATAACATAAATCCACATAATACCCATTGAAATAAACTAAATATATAATATGATACCATATGTATTAATATATACGTCAATATATTTATATATTGATATAACTATCGCATAATCTAGTTAGCACTATACATAATAATTATGTAGTTTCTTATAATAAATAATATATGTATACAAGTCATACATGTATATCGATTAATATTTGCAACATAACATTAATTATATTATGAATAACTGATATTATATTATGAATAACTGATATTCATATAATAGTATATGTGTATCTCTCTGTAACATTTATTATCGTATCCTAAGTCATTATAGGGTATTATAAGATATTACAATAATAATCATGATATTCATAATATATGCATATTATTGATATTAGTATATTATATACTACTATTGGATATATTACATACGCATTTCAGTATACGTGTAGTAACTTACATATAAGCAATTATACATATGTATTGTATTTTATATTATATTTCTGAGAGTGTTCTTATTTGGACAATATAATTGTTATAACATAACAACATCTTGGTACATCTTCATATTATATTTTAATAAGATAATAACCCAGTTGCATAATATACCATTTTACCTATTCATACGTACATAGCATGATTTATCGGATTCTACAAATATAATACACTATACGATATATGTACAGTTTATCTAAGGATAATATTATCTTCTTAAAATATCCTACAGGTATATATGACATGTGGTTAATTGGTCTATTTCAAGTGACAAATAATCGAGTATAATCACTGGGTTATCTGCCGGTGTATGTTAAATAGGACATTATATAACTGATATGAATTTAGTATATATTACCATGTATTCATATCTTACATATACGCTGATATGAATCCATTATTTCATGAGAATATTACTGTTCGATCTTGTTATGGAAATACTAATGATATCAGGTATGCGGTACCCATATGGGACATATATGCTGTACATTTTCTATCCATTCTGCACCCCAATAATGAATCCGGAAACCCTTAGCGTGTATGTGCACCGGCGTCGCGCCTACGCAGGGGGGTTCACTGGTGCATGCACGGAGTGGCGATGTAATGTCTAATAACCATTATTTACCCATGCTTATCTTATCAGTTTTTCCTTACAAATGTCTAAGTATATCATATATCTATTAATTCCTATCAAGATTGGTATTAGATATGTCCTATTAATATATAGGCATATGGATCTGATTACATATATTATACCATATTTTTGGTATATAGGAAATCTTGGACTACAATAATGCACAGATTGAGTGTAGTGTGCGAATCATAAACCGAAAATACGGTATCTAAAATGGTATGTGTATAGGCATTGCCTAATATTGTATAGTGCAATTATTTTGCATGTCTAATATTACAGTACTATATCATAGTATTTGCAACCGGAATATACTTGAAATATTCACTGTGATTGTGACATGTGTGTGTACTATAATAACTATAAATTTATATAAAAATCCAAATGTAACATATAATATTATAATAAATAGATCACACGGTATTGATAAATCTATGACAATAAATATATTATTTAAATTTAATATGGGCGTAAGTCCAATGCGGGTCTTCTTAACAAAGCATTCTTATATACATACCCAATATTGGCAAATCGTATCTCAATACTTAGCCATATATCAAATTGACTCATAATCTAGTCGACTACATACATAGATACAAGTTAGGATAATCGAATCTGAAGTTTGGATGACTCATTTCTAGTGCCTGATATCAACTTGTCTGTACATATGTCTATTAAATAACAATATGGTATATAATATCTATAGTTAATATACCTATGCATGCAGATTATCGGATAATGATACAACCAATATGTATAATTGTTATATGAAGATGGTATCATGCACATATATCACTATGGGTATAATTACTATACTATATGCATATCCAAACATTATTTGGGCATATGAGATTATCGTATGAGTATCAAATTATCTAATAGGATATCATTATATTTGTTGGTATGGGTATACATAATTTTATACTTATCTATTACATGTAGCATAAACATGTAATGATATACATATTATATTTGTATATGGTATTATTAGTATATACCGTATGTATCATACTAATATATAGGACGTGTATGTTTGATATTATGGGTATATAGTTATTTCTTATAGATATATATATACTAATGCTAATAGTAAGATGCATTTGTATATCATAGTAATAGGTATATTTCTATGATATATTATAGGGTATAATAATTTATAATTATACATGTCAACAAATATAATGATATCTGTATAAATGGGCCTAGCAATGATTATACAATCCCTATAATGATATTATATATAACTACATAGTATGTATATTACAAACAAATATCAGTTATACTTCATATACCTTCGTATTTAACTTATATACAATGTATCACTATTTTGGTTATATACTAGTAGATATACCATAATATATATAATTATATGGATATACATAGTTGGGATGACCATATATGTTATTAAGGATATTATCCATTTATACATACCTATATAATATATTGTAAATATAGATAATAGGATATATTGGTACTATATGATCTAATTATATACATATCATATGTATTTTCGATATACAAATATTTATGGGTTATGAATATCGTTATATATATATATAATAACTTACTGATATATATACGGATATTAAATTCATACTTCACTTTATTCTTAAAAGTTGATTTCAATGTAGTTGATTGACTTGATTTCAATGTATGTTTCACCATATGCTTCGTGCTTTGTGTATTCATATATGTTGATGGCTTTAATGAATAATATTCACAACTCATATGATACACATATCATTGTCTGGATTATGATAGGAACAGACTTCCAATATATATTGATCATTATCACATGTAAATAACACATATCATAACAGGTAAATTTTGTGCTTGAATATAAAAATACTTACTCCCACTGGATTAATGCCAAACAATTTAGTACAAATAATAACATGAATAATGGATCATCAATGCTAGTTAATGATATGTGTATCACATGAGTTGTGAATATTGTTCATTAAAGCCATCAACATATATGAATACATAAAGCACGAAGCATATGGTGAAACATATATTGAAATCAAGTCAATGAATATGTTGGTTGACAAATAAGTATATTGTTTATTAGTACTTAACACGTATATCATAATTTATACCACTTATGATGAAAAAGTGGGTTGTGTCATACCGATAGACTTGATTTGAGTTTTACCTTAGCCGATATAAGTACATGTTATATATATGTGATATATATTTAACTACCGTTATAGCATATGTAATATGCTATGGTACCATTGGTCTAGCATATATTCCATTGGATTATATAGAAGGATCATGTATATGTTAACTACACATTGCAGACCATATGTTAATAGATAGCACGTATACATATTACTGATATCCGAGGATATATAATGATACCTATACCATAAGGTAAGTTATTCATGGTATTATGATAGGTATAAATATGGATATTGTAAACTGGCATGATACTATGACAATAATTCTATGTTATACTATCGCATATTCGGTTTAGCGTGGCGATAATACCGTATCATGTTTCTTGAAAATATAGCTAGTTGAGATTAGTTAGGGCCAAATAGTGTATTGATCCACCTGTTATAATCGAACTAAATTTATCGTGATGTGGTGTACAAATATACTGACTGGATCCAATTATCAATACACTATTTACGGTTATTTAATTAACAATATTAACTAATATTAAGAGATGGTATTTATGTTTAGGACATCTATATAACGATTAAGATAACTGGGAATATGTACGTAGTATATTAGTGTAACTATTAATATACGCCACATACTCCCATCTCTTAATATAATTGTGGAATACATGAATATATCAAGATTATACTATACATTATTGATTATCGTACAATATTGTATAATAATGATATATACGTAACTTAGCCCTAGTATACCTTGATAATATGTGTCAAATTACTTGTATATAAAGTATATATACATATATATATCCACATAATCCTTGTAGGGTTATGTAACGATTATCTTATACGTTACTATAATTCTTGTTTTTACATCTATGTCATTACATATTATAATATAGCCTATAACAACTAATTTTATAGAGTATAACATATATGAATATACTCCACTGACTATCCTATGGATACTATATCTATGTATACATGTGATATTTATCTCATGTGGATAAATGATACGACTATTAGTTGGATTCAATAGTCGGGTATTAGTATACTTATAAAATATGATATGTTAACTTGCAGTTATTCTTAATATATACCCGATTATCAGATATATCCGTAATGATACACATATATGTTAACGTCCTGTTGATTTATAATATCTATATTATATGTCATAAGGCATATAAATATTTGAACATTATATACCATCGTGACAGTATGCCGTATTTAGTGACTTAATTGTCCCGTCTTCCTCAACAATGGGTGGCGACTGGGTGTTTGGCGTGGGTGACCTAGTTGCGGTTTGGGTTGTTGTGTTTAAACATGTAAATTGCTATATAGAGTTGTATTTAAGTGATGGGGGAAAGAGGGTGTGAGACAGAGGGTGTGCAAGGAGGGGGAAAGGAAGGTGTGTGTAGCAAATGAAATCCCACATGCTACGTATGAGGGATTCAAAGTTTGGATTAAGTTTTGAAATTTGAATTGGGTTAAGGCTAATTGGGCTTCGAATTTGATTAGTGGGTTAGGCCAAGCAAACGGTGTCTGAAAATTATGAAAAAATATCGAGACGACCGTGACGATGAGAGGCATGTAAGGAATACTATATGCCTCCAGTTTACATCATTGGCCATATGATATACTAGATTTTATCATATAGCCATATCCTATACATGCCTATATGAAGTAGTATAGTATTATATTAACTATGCATAATGATATCCAATAGTACAATTTACTCAATAAATTAACATAGTATTATAATATAGATTTCAACACAATATACCAATAATAATATTGCCAAGTATATCCCAACATTACAAATATCTACAATATACATTATCATATTATTATATAATCGGATCATCTATAATACTGGGATATGTACAAGTATAGCCATATATATACCCTTATGATATGTATACTGTCATAATAATCAATCGTGTAAGAATATTTTATCTATAATTATTCACCTTACTTGCCACCATCCTTTTACACTTATATTTTCACAAATCGGTATTACATGATATATATATATATATATATATCCATATATTAGTATTGGATATGGATATTGCACTATATACATGGATATTCTATATATCATAAGGGTATACAGAATGCTATTTAATGCCTCTTAAATTCAGTATACTTTTGTATACCTTGCCTTGGGTTCTAACATCTACTTGCAGACCCTTGCTGACATACATTCATGTTTTTGGATGTAAGTCAGATCCCGATATGTCCAGAGCATGCCTCATATATATTTTGATTGTATATACATAATATACTAAATACTTAATAATTGCACCTCAGTCATTAAGAACCATCTACTGAAGAAGTTTTGCATGTAGCCTATTTATTTGCACCAATAATCCATATTATGATTGTCCTTATCCTACATGTAATACCTATAAAATGACATATCAAAATCATAATTATATATTATCTATGTACATATACTTAATTCTGATACAAATTAATCTCTAGGTATGCATACCTTTATCGTACCCAAAATATAGTAGATATATTCATATATTGATATCACACGAACTCACCCGATGGTTATCCTCAAATTCGTAGTGCATCGGTCCCGACCACCACATATTCGAGTTAACTTTTATCAGTGCCCTGTCTATGGATCTAACAATACCATAGAACCATGCAACAATGGAAAATTCCAATAGCTTACACCAATGGTGGGTTGGATGTCATAGTGTGACGTAAGGGAACCGTGATCTACGATATATATTTTAAATGAATATCCCTATTGCATGCGAAATTGGATTTGTAAGCTGATCTTATTACTATTTGTGTACAATTCAGGATATTTTGTGGTTTTCAGTATTATTGTCATCTACGATATACCCTTGATTAATAATATGTTAGGTATACATTAAATTTAAACATATACATTCTTGTTGTATATACATATTGCAATAATTTAACAGCAATATGGGTGCAAATTATCATAGGTTGTATACATAGATATATAGATATATAGATTATGAGGGATAGTGTGTGTAAATATTCCGAACTAAAAATTTACTGACTGTGGCAATATTTTAGGATATATCTAAGTGTATCAAACATAGAATTTCATATGCCATATATCCAACATTAAATATGTTAATACAGCATATTAACTGTATATATCCTAATCAAAGGTATAATACTAGATATATACTGTAAGTATATATATTATTAAATCCTAGGTATAGCAATTATTATAATCCATACAAATAATACATATATGGAATATACTATAATACATATATCAGTCCAATATATGTATACACAGTACCTGATGATATAAACTTTATGCAGGAACATGTAGGGATATTATGAAATTGTCATTAGGTATATTACATATTACTGATAATATAGTTGATATCATACATATAATTCAAGCTTTAATAGCAAAGATATATATAATGATAATTTTGCATGAACACTAGTACTATGAGTGGAATATAGAGTGTATTATGATATTCTAGTAGTATACATATAGCAGGTTTACAACTCCGATATATCTAGGATATTCAGTAACATGTATTGTGATGATTATATATACTGTCCATATATATATTTATCATATGAATTATATTGTTAGCACATTTATGATACCAATATAAATATACATATACCCTACAATAGGTATAATTTGTGGTATTACGTATGCAATGGTAACACTAGTAGATATATATGATTTAATGACGGTATGGTATTAATATGTAATATGGAATTATTAGGTGATCTCATTATGGTATATATATATCTAACACTAATACCGGTATATCATGTTATATAGTGTATACGATATATTATGATATCCCACTAATAATAGCAGTGATATTATTTAGGATACATACCCAAATCTTAATATGATATGTATATACTATACATGCTATTATATGACTTATCCATATATGTACTACATATCTGGTTTGGTAATTGTGTATCAATATATCACAATATTATAATTAATGGTATAAGTTTAATAGAATACTGGGCATAGTATATATTTGTTATAACATTTTTGTAAATTATATTATTTTAATTAGTATTAGGATACATACCCATATGTTTGTAAATGACGGCATAGTATACAGTATGTTATATCCAATAATCAAATGTTTATTGAGGGTATTTGGCATATGCATTATGAATATATACCTGGTATATAGATATCATATCAATACTATGCCATAATCCATAAATGTCATAATATGTGTCATTGTAACATATATCTCTTTTGGGTCGTCAAGTATTATATACATATATATTGGATATCGGGTATTAACATATATGCACCTCGGTTATTTGATATACCATTTACTGATCACTATTCATATATACAATATATATGTCCTTTTATAGTATGATATCCAGGAAGATATATACCGATATGATAGGCTATGATTATACATAGTTTATTGTTATATATTCAGTTGATCGTACATATATTACTGGATATACTTACCGGGATAAATGGATACATTATTGCGGAAATAGAATTAAACTCATATGATATTATGGTATCAATTATATATCTCATGTACAAGTATTAACACGTATTTACATAGTTACATCAATAACTCACATGATTATATACATACAATAACATATCAGATAACTCAGAAATTATTACCCTTATTGTTAATATGCCAGCTACGTTATGTATCCCAAATAACGTAATAGTATTTATTCTGATACTTATAACATGATAAATATACGTGTTAACATTTATCGATATTGTATTTATATCATGAATTAATATATTGGATATCACTTGTATAACATATATAGTATATGTTATAACATATAATATGGTATTAATATGTAAGTTTCATATTCCTTATCGATGACATATTGTAAATACCGTACAATTATATTTAGTATAACAAACTAATTATATGTAAATATGATATATAATATATTGTCAGAATAAATACTATAATACTTGGATATATAGATATTATTACCGTGAGGCGTTTGAACGCTGAGAGAATAAGAAGGGAAGATCCTAACCAGTGGTATGTGGATATCTATTAATACCAGTATGTTATAATCATGTGACATATATCGTAAATACTAATTAGATATAGATACTTCTGTAATTGCTTAATAATCATATTACCAGTACAATAATATTAATAAGTTTCTATACCGACGAATATACTATACATACTGGTGTATACATACTTATATATTTATTGATATAAGTTGAAAAGAGTATACGTTGTACGTATAAAATGACCTGACCTCAAATTTAGTATATCGTCTATATCCGCGAAAATTATATCATGACCAATACTAACAAATGATACTCTGGTTATACTTTGATGGTTGCTTGCTATTGATTTATAACACGTGGTATCCAAATAAATTAGAGGGGTTATATATCATACACCAATATTTAGGAGGTACCATTTAGGTTATTTTTAGGATGTCAATTCTAATATCATTTATATGAGGTCAGCATCCGGTATACGTTATCGTGACAACTTAGCCCTAGTATATCAATACCAACTAATATCATAGATATGCATATCCATATTTATTTATACCCACGTAGATATATCATATGATATTATGAGTACAACTAGGTATAATATATATACATGCCATAGTATATTCATGTAAAGTACTTATGCTATTTAATATCTCTAATTGGGGTTATAATCCTTATTACCTAGACCATTGAATAATATACCAATACTAACGTAATATTGCCACTATCAATGATAGACAACAATAATGAATATGGTATATATTTATAAAAGTATTTCAATTATAACAAAGGATAATTGTGTATTATGGATATATCACAACATGTTTCTGTGCCACGTTGCAATCGCACTCCTTAGATTTCACTGGCCATTCACGGGCACAATCAACTAACACCACAACCCGGTACTTGTGTTTGGGTATGTCAATTATATTTGGCAAACAGAGATATATGCTTACTTATATGTCCCTTATTACTATACGTTATTTATGAGTACATGCATAAAGATATTAAATATAACTCTGTAGACTAATAATTATGCATATATGGGTATATCATAACTACCGTGTACATATCATTATTATAATTGTTGATATATATCGGATAGTATATATTTGCCTATGTATTGGGATATTTTTATGATTATACACATGGTAATATACACTTATCATAGTTAATACCTCTACAAATACGAAAGTATACTGACAATATAGTGGTAGTTGATATGCGATATAACTTTAGTAATATATGAATACCATTATAAGGGTATATGAGGTATAGTCAGTCCTATTTAACATACAAGTATTACATATATTTGCCATGACTTAGTGTATTATAGTATTGATATCATTTATTGTATCCATATTGATTACAATAAATAATATCAATTATCTGCCCATAATATTCATTGGCACTATAGTAAATATGGTTCTAAATATTGGATATATGATTGTATCAGTGATATGTACGGAGGGTACTGTAATCCTAGCATATATTATCTACGCTGATTACACTAATACAAGCTAATCACCCATCTGGATATTAAAATAATAGATTGAATCCATATTGTGCACCTTGGTTTAGGGTTACCAAAATAAGCACGGTATAGTATGTTTAATAGTATTGCACTCGCAACCTTTTAAAGATGAATGGCGAGAATTATGTAATAGGAGAATATGTTGAGTTTTTACCCCGAATTAAAGTATATATATACAAATAGGACATTGTTGATTTGGTATAACAGATATATTTCGTCAACATTCCTCATACCTTTAAGAGAGAGTGAGAGAAATTACGGTTACAAATTCTTGATAGCTTACTATGTACATGGATATTACTTATTACACACATATGGGATATATACGCAATTACATATAACCAAACATTGTTGGATTAGCTCACATGTATTATACCCATGACCACATGCATGTAGATACATTTGATAGTTATTTGGATATATAATAGATATATGTACATGGTGGTTTCTCTTGTCCCAGTATATATTTCCCTCATTAATATATACTTGTCATACTACCCGTTATGTATATAAGCCTTTTGTCATACAATATTATAGTCATATATATAGTACAATCATGTAAATTGTTAAAAAGATAGTATATGTACTATAGCTAAATATTAATGGTACATATACATAATTTATAGATATTGTGATAATAGTAATACCGATATTGTTAATAGAAACATCTGAAGTTTATGCTATAGGTCACTATGTGTACATCCACGTATATATCCCTAAATCGCCAACTATAATATGTCCTGAGTTTGGTATATGCATATGTATATCCAATTAGTTTTGGGGCATATTATAGTTTAGGAATTATCTTTTTAAGTGTGTATATTATACCGTTATACATGATAAGTATTTTGAGGACATGCATAGTATCTAATCAAGATAATCGTCATCCCACTAGTGCTCCCTAAATCGGGACACACAAGCACGCTCTTCACAAGCTACAATCCCTAAACTAAG
Organism: Scilla litardierei; assembly: GCA_030789695.1. Lineage (NCBI taxonomy): Eukaryota > Viridiplantae > Streptophyta > Magnoliopsida > Asparagales > Asparagaceae > Scilla > Scilla litardierei. Next base: position 67,232,699 of record CM061137.1, on the reverse strand, counting down.
ATAATTCCTAAACCGGGGTATGGAGAGAAACTCTCCAAGTAGAGTAAACCCCACTATGTACTCACAACCCGAGTACTAGGTTTTGTAACCAAAGAAACGAAACACAACAATCTTACATATGTTTTGAATAGATCTTAACAAAGTGTATGTGAATGCATGTAACATTGAAACCACCATATGCGAGATGATTATGAGCTTGGATGCACTTGGAAGAACTTCTCCAATTGGCTAGGTGAAACGCCCCGTATATACATAGTTAATAAAATATGCAAGAGATAGATGGATATATCTGATATACCATAAATTGGATATCACACATGTATATTAAATAATACTATTCAATTACATATATTATAATATCAAAACTATACCAATATACTAAGTTATAATGTGATAATACAACACTCTAAATATAGTAATATACTTATAATATCAGGATACTGGATATACATATAGACAATAGTACATATCATAACTGTATATTAGCGTATATGCCTATAATGCGGATGTATACATTTATGTCCTCCATTAACTAATGCAATTAGTACACAGTTATAAGCTTACATATGGTATATCATATGAGTTAGGATATAATACATAAATAGTAGGATATAATATCATATATCAGAGTAATTTTTGTACTAGATATACGTGTGAGTTAATTACATACCTGAATACATACCAATGTAGTGATATAATACCTAATTTATCCAATATATACCAGCTATAATATTATATTACTATGGTATTATACTAATATATTTACCCCTAGTATTACAATTATCAACCATCAAATTCCTCCATTAAAGGTTTGTAATAATATATACAGTCTATTATATGATGACAAGTTTGTAGTCATATACTTATATATTAGTAGTAAATATATTAGGTAAATTGACCAGTATATATGCCCTATTAATGTGCTTAGTGTCTGTGGTGTCCAAGTTATATCCTTATATTCTTGTTGGCATAATCAATGTAAGCTATTAAGATATAACCAATATTAATGGCACATGTCAAGGCATGTGGTATCCGGTATTATCGCCACAATTTAAACTTATCCACTACTTATGATATCATTAATATTTACATATTGATTACAATCATATAATACTTTTTATACATATATTAGGAATTAACTACCACTATTTGATACAAATCTTGGTTTGTCAGCAGTTTTTTTAATCATCATGTTTGATTTATTTTAGTAACGGCATGGTTAACTAAAAGCTGAACACCCAAATTCGCCTGCATATGATTGTTCAAAATTTTACCAGTATATTAGTGTTACTTGCAATCTGGAGATAAAGATTTGGTATTGAATGATGTATCAGGATCTGATGTCCTATTTGCCATGTCATACTTATATCAAAATAGTAAGGCAATAAATATATCATGCACATAAATTTTATCTCCAGATTATTACCAGTCCACATCGATTAGTGTTAAGAATAGTCAATGCCCATATAATCTGTTACGATACTGGCACATAATAGGATCTATAATAACAATATATAACGAATTGGAACTCATATCTGAGCATAATAGTTGATGGTGGGTGTGCTATATAATCTAGAACACTGATTTATCGTGATATCTTATTGTGATGGCTATATTTACAATATCCTTGGGAAATACATGGACAATATATTGCATAATAGTATCTAAATATGTAATTAGCTGATAATAACCAGTGTAATGGACTATAATATATAAATACATGGTGTCTTAATAGTAAGTTAGTGGTATATATATTGCATACCAAATCGATATGGACTGGTATACATATATTATGCTAACTTTATAATATTCTTGTTACATTAGTATGTGATCATACCATATACAGGGAATACATACCTATAACTTAATATAATATTATAATACATTATAAGTTATGCATAGTATTCATATATTATACCGGATATACGGTATTTATTACTTGAATATGAATATAACCTATCATAATTACTATTTATTATATCACTTGGAATGTCATATTATATTATGGCATGTTAATATGACCCCATTAATTTAGACAATAATATTATGCATAATTATAAATCATAATTATTAGAATTTGATATGTGGACAGATATACATAATGCCCAGAAATACATTTACTATAACATACATACCCATGCGAGGCCCTGAGATCGGACCATGATACTCCTATTTATCAAAGTATAAGGTTCCAATCTCTAGACATACTATGATATACAGGTCTAATTATTTTTGGTATATATGGAGGATGGAAATATATTCGACAAATAGGAATATAACCGTAACATACATATATCCTAGATATATTTACCAATATTCATCTATCTTGAATATCGTAATCTGGATTATACCGTTTCTCATCCTTGTGAATCATGAACATCAATATTGCAAGGCTTGAATATAGGTGAACTAGTCGCAACTTAATGTATCCTGTAATGATCGTATGGGATAATGACATATTAGTTAAACACCATATTGTATACCCATAATATCTGTCACCAATAGTAAAAACTAGTGGACATAAATAGTTATGGGTTACACAAGTTAGGTATAATGTGTAATTATCTATGATATCACGTATAATGTATAGTATCCTATCATAAGGGTATATATATGGCTATACTTGTACATATCCTAATATTATAGATGATCCGATTATATAATAAAATGATAATGTATATTGTTGATATTTGTGATGTTGGGATATACTTGGCAATATTATTATTGGTATATTGTGTTGAAATCTATATTATAATACTATGTTAGTTTATTGAGTAAATTGTACAATTGGATATCATTATGCATAGTTAATATAATACTATACAACTTCATATAGGCATGTATAGGATATGGATATATGATAAAATCTAGTATATCATATGGCTAATGATGTAAACTGGAGGCATATAGTATTCCTTACATGCCTCTCATCGTCACGGTCGTCTCGATATTTTTTTCATAATTTTCGGACACAGTTTGCTTGGTCTAACCCACTAATCAAATTCGAAGCTCAATTAGCCTTAACCCAATTTCAAATTTCAAAACTTAATCAAAACTTTGAATCCCTCATACGTAGCATGTGTGATTTCATTTGCTACCCACACCTTCCTTTCCCCCTCCTTGCACACCCTCTCTTTCACACCCTCTCTCTCCCATCACTTAAATACAACTCTATATAGCAATTTACATGTTTAAACACAACAACCTAAACCGCAACTAGGTCACCCACGCCAAACACCCAGCCGCTGGGTGCTCTTTTGGGTTTTTCCAAGAGGAGAGAGAGAAAAGAGAGAAGAGAGGGAAATTATATATACTAAGTAACTGATATATTAACCGTAATTATCGTAACCTAGTACGTGCATAGTGTGCATGCCCTAATTGTACAATATATAACCCTTATTTTTAGTATAATAGACTATACAATAAGATGTTAATAATGATTACACTTTTACTTACAATTTAGATAGCTGATTATACTATGATATGACTTGTATGTTTGGTGATAAAGTGCATTTGTACAATTAGGGCATTACTTATAATTAATGACATATAATTCACTATATGTCTTAAATATATACTATGCACTGTATCTATATATCGCATTTATATTACTAGCGTAACATATAATAGGTCATATATCACCTATATCATATAATGTAAAGGATACCTCTGATATTGCCATATATCATAAAGATTGTAATGTTATCAGTTATACTAAATATCGCTACCATATGATATCCATATAATTACCTATTAAGAAATAAGGGTATTAATAGTAACTTGCATAGTTATAGACATTTGATATATAATTACCCTATACTTATGTATATTATAGAATTTATATTATAATACTTGGATGGTAATATAGATACACACTTATCCATATTAAGATTATATAATTACCGAATATATTATATGCATTACCTATAAACGTTATTAAATCTTTATTATATCGGCTATTGTCTTTAATATATGTCTCGATGGTAAATTACATCATTTGATTAGTAGGGTATATGTAGTCTGTCATAAATAGTATTAGTAGTCTGTCATCAGACCTATATACACTTCTAATACTAGTACTATGATGGCATGTATGACTAAGATATTGGAATATAATTAACCTATTATATATTATGATATGTACATGTGTTTCAGAGTGTTTTCTCACTACAGAGCGTTGACCGTGGACAACCCGGTCAACGTGGTCAAGGGGCCCGCTTGGGTCCCTTGGGGGCTTCGAATCGGTGCGGATGGGACGAGGGGAAGCCTCGGCCCAGGATGAGATGCTCGGCCTCGGTCGGACGAGCGCGGCCTCGGAGGAAGGAAGACCAGGGGTAGCCTCGGTCGTCCAGCTGGAGGCACGGTCGGCGAAGGGCGAGGGGAGGCCTCGGACCCAGTTAAGACGCTCGGCCTCGATCGGACGAGCGCGGCCTCGGCGGGCGGAAGACGAGGGGTAGCCTCGGTCGTCCGGTTGATTGTGAAGTTGGAGAGGGGCGAGGGGAAGCCTCGGCCCGTTGGTCAGCTGTCCACCTGCGTAGACGAGAACGCTCGTCAGGGGGCCGGACCTAGGTTCTGGCCAAATCCCCTCCGATGCCTAAGTCAGATAGAGATCTGAAAGAGGAGGCCCGGCGGAGACGGTTCGACTCGTAAGGAGATCGGAACGGCGTCTCACGGCGCGAGCGGGGGGAGGAAGGAGATGGGATGTAGGAGCTAGGTCGTTGATGGAGTACCTTAGGTTTTGGATACCTGAGATGCGGTCCCCTTCTTCGTCGTCTTCCTTACCCTTTTATAGAGCTCCCAGCGTGATTGCCTCTGGCACACGTCCCACGCCCGCCCTCAATCGTGCCCCATCAATCCGCCCCCTCGCCGTCGTTCTCTTCGCCATGCCAGCACCTCCCCATTACCGCCCCTTTAGTGGTCGCGCGACCGGGGGAGCGGTTATCGCAGGAGTGGGCGAGTGACCAGCGGGTTCTCGGGGCCGGGTCAGATCGACATTCGAGAAGATCCCTTATAGGGCCTTTGTGGAATGGGCTTGAGGATGCAGATGGGCTCTCGACCAGTAGTCGGGCTCCTGGGCTCGTGTCTTTTGGGTCTCGGTCAAATAGGCGTAACAATTGCCCCCATCGGTCGGGTTGATCGACCTCGGTCGGTTCGGCTCGGCCGATGTGACTTCCGCCGATTTTAACAAGCTCGCCAGTCGATGCCGACTCATTTATTAGTCGTCATCATGAGTTGGCCCATTCGATATTTTTAAAGCGCGGGCTCTGAAGCGTCGTCGTTCTTCTGATGCTGCCACGTGTGGCTTCAAGCCTATCCCCACCATTCGTGGGGTTGTCTTCAGTTGAGAAGATGAGGGGTTCGTGAGCCGCCCTTGGTGGGGTCGATCGGCCTTGGTTTGCTCAGATCGACCGCTGTGCCTCCTGGGATTCTGAGTGGCGCTTCAATCGAGGCGTGGTCATAAAGGCAGGTCATGATGAGGCGGATCGATTGGCTTCCCCTGGCGCCAATTTCGGAACGCCGCCGGTTCTTCGAGCCTTGCCACGCGTTCTTGTCAGGCGCTTCGAATTCGTCCCTGGTATATAAGATCCCCAGCTGTGTTGATCTCCACTTCTTTCTTGCTCTTCCCATTGTTCTAGGTTTTCCCCAACTCGGAGTTTCCCGTCGCCTTTGCTTCCTTGCCTCCTCCGAACTAGCTAAAAGGTAATTTCCTTTATCTCTCTCGTATTATGGCTGCTCTTAGGATAGGCGGTTCTGGCCGAGGGGCGAGGGATTCTCCAGAGTCCAGGCGGGGCAGGCCCCGGCTAGTGGGATCAGGCTTCTCTTCCGGGAGTTGTCCCCTTCAGGATAAGGGGAAGGGGAAGCTATTCCCAGACTTCGCCTGTGATGATGTGGCGTCGGTTGCCGTGCGTCTTAACGTGCCCCCGGCTATCCTCCATACGCCGTCGAGGACCGTTCCTTCGGCGGTCACGGAGATCCGGGAAAGGTATCTCTACTTCCCGTACGATGTCCGAGTTCCATTCGTCGACGAGCGGATTTGCCTTCCGAGGAGCAATGAAGTCGGCGTCTACGTCGAAATGTTTCGCCTGGGTCTTCGTTTCCCGCTCAATCCCTTCCTTGTCCAGGTCATGGAGTATCTCATGGTGCCCCTTTGCCAATTCACCCCTTGCTCGATCGCGGTACTGACGGGCTTCGTAACGCTTTGCTGCACCCGCGGTCTGGAGCCGTCTCTCCTCCTTCTCTCCCACTTTTACCAGGTCCAGACGGTCGGGCCGGGGTCCTGGCTGCACCTCCGAGCCCGTTCGAGGAGGGAATGTCTGATCGGGCTACCCCGCTGGTCGGGGGATTGGAGCTCGGATTATGTCTTTGTGGTCTTTTTGGGTGATGCCCAGATTCTGACAAGCTGGGGCGCGCCCGTCCAGCCTCGCCTGCCGTTAGCCCTTTCTGACGCTGATCAGTCAGCCGCCGCGCTGCTGTCGGCTCTTCCTTTGGAATCGAAATCCATCTGGTCTTTGTTGGACGACCTACTCCTGAAGGCCGTCTTGTGGTCTCCGGGTAGGTTGCTTTTTCATCCTCGGATCGCCCTATGACTCATCCTGATTTCGGTCTCCTTTGCAGGGATGGCAGGCCGCGAGTTCGTCCGTGACGTCGATGAGCTGATCCGTCGAGGAGCCGCTCGGAGCCGAGGTAGTACCTCTGGAAGGGCGCCTCGGAGGACCGTTGAGGAGGAAGTGCGCCGAGCCGAGCCTTCCGTGGGTAAGGTGGTGGTCGTGCCTCCCGCCTCTTCTTCTGGCGATCCCCTTCCCGGGGGTGAAGATGGTGCGAGGCGGAAGCGTTCCCCTCTGGCGCCTTCAGAGCCCCATGGTGGGAAGAAGAGGAAGGAGGACGTGGATCCCTCCAGTCCGGCAGGTTCCGCACTTCCCGTGGCGACCGCCGGGGATCCCTCGGTAGCTTTGTCAGCCACCCCCCACGCAGCGTCTTCGCCTGTATCACCAGGGGTCGGGGCCTTGTTGGCGAGCGACTTGGCTTCGATCGTCGTCCCTGGGAGTTCGATGTTTGTTGACCGAGCCCTGGCCCAGCAGGTTGCCGAGGTCTCCGTCCCTCCCCGGGACCGCAGCTTCCTCAAGAAGATCCCGACCGACAAGATGTCGGATTCCTTGGTCTGGATCCTTCAACAGGTTCGGTTATCTTGCTGTCCTCTCTTTCTCTTTATCCTCTTCTTAGCCCATGTCTCGTCTTTTCAGGGTTCAGCGCTCGCTGTGGAGTTGCAGTGTCGAGCCGTCCGTTTGAGGGAGCTGGAGGAGTCCTCCATGAGGGCTCAGGAGCGGGCCGGGGCGGCTGAGGTGGCTATGACGGAGGCCCAGATGGAGTCTCGGCGTCTCAACCTCCGTGTGGCCGAGTTGGAGGGACGAGTGGGTGACCTCCAGGGAAAGCTGGAGGATGCTCATCAGTCGGCTGAGGAAGCGGCGGAGTCGTTCCGCCTGGAGAGGGAAGAGCTTCAGAGGGAACTGTCGGATCGGTGCCAGGTGATGCGGCTTGCGGAGGAGGTGGAGAAGGGCGTCGTCGAGACCCTGGGGAAGAGGATCTTCGAGGTTCTCAGAGAGGCCTTCGGTAAGTATGAAGACCTCATTGCCCCTTGGATCGTCGAAGTCGTCCAGTCTTCCTTCCGGGAATGTGCAGAGCGTGTCCGGCAAGCCCCTCTGCCGGTCGATCCCCCTCGCTCCGAGCAGGGCGAAGTGCCCGAGGATGTGTCCTCCCGAGCTCGGGCTCCCTAAGCAGTCCCTCCTGGCCTTATCCTCAAATTTTTTAGCATCCGCTTCGCTTTGGGCCAGTCTACTTGAAATGGATCCCTGGCCCCCGCTATCTCCTTCGGCTTGTTATCGGCTCCGTGGCCAATAATTACTGGTTGCATGGCTGCTAGCTTGGGCTAACTACTTTGGGTCTTTTGTCAACCAATTTTGCTCTGTCGGTGCCGATCTAGCTTCTTTAGGTGAAGAACTTTGTCATTCGTTGTGAGTGGATTATTTGTAGTAAAGTCTCTTCGCTTTGATTCCCTGTAAACAAGACACATTTTTGTACCCTGGTTAACTGTTATAAACGAAATTGACTTACTCGGATTTCTCGTGTACTTTGCGTTGCTCCCTTGTTCTTGGCCTAGGACTGGATGACGTTGGCGCTGGCTGGGGGATTCTCCCCAGACCTGTGAGTGCAGGAGTCGGTCGGCGAGGGTAGAAGCCCCTCGGCTTAGGACCGGTCGGCGTCCGTGTCTTGGGGGAGTTGCCCCCAGACTTATGAGCGCAGGAGTCGGTCGGCGAGGGCAAAGCTCCTCGGCTTGGGACCAGTCGGCGTCCGTGTCTTGGGGGAGTTGCCCCCAGACTTATAAGCGCAGGAGTCGGTCGGCGAGGGCAAAGCTCCTCGGCTTAGGACCGGTCGGCGTCTGTGCCTGCTGGGGAAACTGCCCCCAGACTTATGAGCGCTGGGGTCGGTCGGTGAGGGCGAAGCTCCTCGGCTTAGGACCGATCGGCGTCCGTGTCTGCTAGGGGTACTGCCCCCAGACTTACGAGCGCAGGAGTCGGTCGGCGAGGGCAGAGCTCCTCGGCTTAGGACCGGAGCGCGGGAGTCGGTCGGCGAGGGCAAAGCTCCTCGGCTTAGGACCGGTCGGCGTCCGTGTCTGCTGGGGGAACTGCCTCCAGACTTATGAGCGCAGGATTCGGTCGACGAGGGCAAAGCTCTTCTTCCTCCTCCAGTGAGGCGGCAGTCTCCATTCTTTTGCGCTATTGGTGACATGTCAATTCCGTCGGGGATTTAAGAAAAGACAAAAAAGGGAATGCATTTGTACTCTCAAGAGTCTCGTCGGACTGGTACATTTGGAGGAAAAGGAAAAAAGGAGATGAAGCTAGACAGAGGGATGTAAACCTAGATAACTCCCTCTGACTAGGCTGCAACCGGGGGGAGAGACATCGCCCGCTCACTCTATGATGCGGAGGGGACCTTGGACGGTGTTGATCTTCTTCCCCTTGTCTGGCTGTGCGGAAGTCCCTTCTCCGTGGGCCGGCTCGTCGGCCTGGTTCCTGGCGTGCCCCCGGCTCATCAGCTTCTCAATGTCCTTCTTCAAATGCCAGCAGTCTTCAGTGTCATGGCCATCATCCTTATGGTACTTGCAGTACTTCTCCCTGTTCTTCCCACCTCTTTTAGCCTTCGGTGGGGGGCGATCAGCTCGCTCTTCCTTCTGTACTTGGGCGAGGACGGCGTCTGGGGTGGTGTCCCTCGCGCTTTCTCCCCGCTGTTTGTTCCTCGGCCTCTTCTCGGTCCGGTACCCTTCGGGGCTGCCTCGTCCGCCGTCGCCGCGCTTGGCCCCTCGAGTGGCTTTTCCTGCGTCCTCGGCCAAGGCCTCCTCGGTCAGCATGAAGCGTTCAGCCCTCGCCATGATCCCGGGGAGGTCCTTCGGGGATCGTTGTGCAGAGACTTCTTGAGGCCTCTGTGGCGAAGCCCTTTCTTAAGGGCCGTCTGGACCACCAGGTCAGGAGGGCTGTTCACGTTCAGCCTTTCCGCATTGAAGCGGCGCATGAACTGTCGGAGCGGCTCGGCCGGGCCTTGCACTATGTTGAACAGGTGTTCAGCACCAGGCTTGATCTGCCTCCCCGCCATGAACTGCTTGCAGAACAACTGGGTGAGTTCCTTGAAGCTGTCGATGGAGCGGCCGGGCAGGCTGTGGTACCAGGTCCTCGCCGCTCCCCTAAGAGTAGAATAGAAGCCCCAGCAAAGCAGGTCATCGTCAGCTCCTTAGAAGGACATGTCCCCCTCGTAGTCCATCACGTGGTGTCCCGGGTCCCCTATCCCGTCGTACTTTCCCAGCACCGGGATCCTGAATCGAGAGGGGACCCGTGCGTCGGTTATTCTCCATGATAGGGGGCATCGGTCTCCATGGATGCCCCCGGGGATGCGGTAGTCGCCTGCCTCTGGCTCGTTCGGGGGTGGAGGAAGCACAGGCGCCGGCGGGGCTGGCTCCACGGCCCTCGCCACGCTGGGGGTCGGGCTGACCCGACGCTCCCGACTCCTCCTGCGGGAGCTCCTGCTCCGCCGTGATCGGTCTTTTGAGTGGTGTCGTTCGCTTCTCCTGCGGCGGGACGACCGTGACCGACGAGATGATGCCGTCATCGATTCGCCCTCCGTTCCTTCGGTTTCCCTCCGGCCCCTTTCACGATAAGGGGAGGAGGCGTGTGACCTCGCCTGACGGGGGCCGGACAGCGTGAACCGATGCTCTGTGTTCGGTTTCTGGGTCCCGTGGTCGTCGACCACGGCGGACCACAAGTGCGGGCGACCCCCCGCCCATCGATGGCTGTCGTCCAACGTGCCCCCGTTGGACGGCGCAGGGCCGACGAGCTGTTGTACCGTCGCGACCAACGTCTGGAGGCTCGCGTTGGTCTCCTGAGCCAGGGCGCGGAGTTGCCCCTGCGTGGCCAGTTCCGAGGCGCCGGACTCTTCGGTTGAGAGGGCGGGGTGGCCGTCAACGGGCGTGTCCTCGGGGTTGCCGTTTGATGTGCCATTCCCCTCCTCTGGGATGGGGGGCATGCGCTTCCTTCCATTGCTGGCTCGTTCCATTGTTGGTGTGGTTTGCTTCTTCGTGGGACGGTTTTCGGTTCCCACAGACGGCGCCAGATGTTTCAGAGTGTTTTCTCACTACAGAGCGTTGACCGTGGACAACCCGGTCAACGTGGTCAAGGGGCCCGCTTGGGTCCCTCGGGGGATTCGAATCGGTGCGGATGGGACGAGGGGAAGCCTCGGCCCAGGATGAGATGCTCGGCCTCGGTCGGACGAGTGCGGCCTCGGAGGAAGGAAGACGAGGGGTAGCCTCGGTCGTCCAGCTGGAGGCACGGTCGGCGAAGGGCGAGGGGAGGCCTCAGACCCAGTTAAGACGCTCGGCCTCGGTCAGACGAGCGCGGCCTCGGCGGGCGGAAGACGAGGGGTAGCCTCGGTCGTCCGGTTGATTGTGAAGTTGGAGAGGGGCGAGGGGAAGCCTCGGCCCGTTGGTCAGCTGTCCACCTGCGTAGACGAGAACGCTTGTCAGGGGGCCGGACCTAGGTTCCGGCCAAATCCCCTCCGATGCCTAAGTCAGATAGAGATCTGAAAGAGGAGGCCCGGCGGAGACGGTTCGACTCGTGAGGAGATCGGAACGGCGTCTCACGGCGCGAGCGGGGGGAGGAAGGAGATGGGATGGAGGAGCTAGGTCGTTGATGGAGTACCTTAGGTTTTGGATACCTGAGATGCGGTCCCCTTCTTCGTCGTCTTCCTTACCCTTTTATAGAGCTCCCAGCGTGATTGCCTCTGGCCCACGTCCCACGCCCGCCCTCAATCGTGCCCCATCAATCCGCCCCCTCGCCGCCGTTCTCTTCGCCATGCCAGCACCTCCCCATTACCGCCCCTTTAGTGGTCGCGCGACCGGGGGAGCGGTTATCGCAGGAGTGGGCGAGTGACCAGCGGGTTCTCGGGGCCGGGTCGGATCGACATTCGAGAAGATCACTTATAGGGCCTTTGTGGAATGGGCTTGAGGATGCAGATGGGCTCTCGACCAGTAGTCGGGCTCCTGGGCTCGTGTCTTTTGGGTCTCGGTCAAATAGGCGTAACAACATGTATCCATTATGATAATATCGTATATGGTATTACTAGTAAATGGTATAATGCCCAGTACATATCTAGCAAGACGGATAAATAATGATATTTGATATACCCACATTCATGATATAGCTGATAATATGATAGCAGTATGTTACTGACTCACTGTACTGATATAATGTATATCTATTAACATTATCCATATAGTAAAGATTAATACCAATATATTCTATGTATTTGCACTAATGGATAAATATTTGCTTTCTAAATTACGAGTTACAATGTTATATGATAGTTCGCTTAAAATATATCGAGTGAATATTATATCCAAGATTCGGATGCAGTTATCAGCTTTGATTTTCAAATTACTCTGGACCATAGCTAAGTATATCATGTAACTTAGTGATTATAAATGATATCCAATATAATGTATTTATACATATACATATCAACTATATTATGAATATTCTAGATCTATAAATATTACTTATAACACTCGATTTGCACATTATTTATACCATAAAATCATTATGCATTGTTTACATAATACCATACCATGTGCATACTAATATGTGCTATACATGTTAATACCCATAGGAGACTTAGGAGTTAATTACATAAACTTGGACAATATTATGTAACTTCTCCAGTAACCATAAATTATCATGGTTATATGTATATATCTTAGGTATATCCCTACACAAGTCTTTCGATTGGACAATATCTGTATGCATTGGTCTCAGGGTATTATGTTGAAGCGCCTCATAATATATACGCAATTTAACTATAAATGTGAGATATGGACATACTTCAAGACTCTTCTCTGAGTAGCATATGGTCTCTGGTTCTTCATGGTTCGGAGAATGATGTAGAAGTTCCTTATCCAATACTCGGATGTATGCGGCGATCGCTTTGTGGTAGGTTGGGTCGCCGTCATCGTCGATACCTGTTTTCACGGGGTCCTTCATGACCCCCTCAGAAGTGAAATCTTCAATGGCTTCATCTTCAAGAAGCTCCAAATAGCTGGCCCCTTCCACATGAACTCGCTCTCTCATCAGCTTCTGTAACCGGAACTCAGATTCAATATTCCCCACGTTGAGAGAGAGGGTCCCTTCTTGGACATCGATCAGAACACCGGCCGTCGCCTTGAAGGGGCAGTCGAGTATAAGTTAGGAGCTCCCTCCCTCGGGCATGTCCATGATAACAAATTCGACGGAACACATAACTCTGGGGGTATCTAAAGTATGCCATCCCTTGTTATACCCACCGGATAGGTGATAAAATGATCTGCAAGCTGGATGGACATACTTGTCGATTCTAGCTCACCTCCAGTCTGCAACCTCTTGAATATATAGAGGGGCATCAAACTGATGCTAACCCCTAAGTCAATCAAAGCTTTGCTGATAGGCATCCCTCGAAAAGAATAAAATAAAGAAAAGAGTAGGGCATTAGGACTCACCACTAGGATCGTCGGATGTCGATGCTAGGTTAAGACTCTTACGTTGCATTGGCTTTATTAGGGATTTTCGCATCTAAGATGTGGAATTCATGGCTCTAAGCGCCATGAATCTAACGTATCACAATAAGGTCATATTACTTTATAAAAATATGGTATTAAACTAGCAATGTTATATTTTATGCTATATGCAGTGACTGGTAATACCATACATAAATATCAACTATAACTAGGTATATCCGTTTGTTATTACTTGGTATACTAATGATTATATTGATAACATAATATATGGTATAATAGTTTAATAATATCCAAAATCCCAAGTATCTCACGAGTATACATTTTACGTGAATGAGATACCTATGTTTAATAGATTGGATGTTTACATTATCCACATACTAATATTTATCATATGTTATTTACCATATTATTCTTATACTCTTATATTATACTGGTATATATATACTAGATACTATTACCCAATGATAGTTATTTCACATAACCCTGGTAGATGAAATTCAGAGCTGATAATATATACATATAATTATCAATAATTGACTGTACTGGAATAACTATCATACATGGTATACATATATTAACTTTATTCAGTGTATACGGTAAACTGTTGGGAGTGATCTTATAATAATATGTATACTGTAAGGGATATACATTATTTCACTAGCGAAGGATGGTGTGCGTCGAAGCACTGTCCACTAGGCACTCACACTTCATCTATATTAAACAAAGTGAAAATTTATTTGAGTAATGAAAATAGACATTCAGATTAAAGTTCATTCAAAGCAAACTGCATAATGATCTGGCGATGATGAATGTGCATATGTTTGTGGATTTGGTATAAAACTGTACTTGCATATATACTCTAGCATACGTGGTATACGGTCCCTGCTAGTGAAATCGTCTAGCCCCGAGTTAATATACCAATTTACGGTAATTAAGTTATGGTACTAGTGTTTAGAACCGGGGTATTTGTCTAATTAATTCATTACTATATACGTAGTTAATATGTATAAATAATATAGAATTAAGGATTTCTATCATAACCAAATATTTGCATATTACATAATATTGGAGTAGACTACTAGTAATTATGATAAGAGTATAATTATATGTATTAAGATAGTAATACGGGTAATTACTGTTATGTTATTATCATATATCATAATCTACTCATTATTTGATATTGAGTAATTTGGTTACATTGACTATATTACTATTTATATGAGTTAGTACATATGATCTTGTATATGTACTTGAATATGTATATAACTTAGTAATATACGGATAAATATCAATTGAAATAATATCAGTATTAATATGTATACCTAATATATACAATATCTAAACAATCCGCACCTTCTGTTAACATATCTAAAATATACCCACCAATTTGTAAGAAATATGGCAATAAATATATCATGCTCTAATCTTGTTTCATGTACTATTTGTAAGTCTAGTCTAAGTAGTCAGTTGCTAGGATTGACTAAAAAGTATGAATTTGGTAATCCCCTCGTACCAAAAGAAATATATATGAACAATTGGCGTCTGAGTACAATAATTTGAATACACTATTTAAGGCTAGAAGATATGCGCAAGGTTCTCAGATAAGATAAGCATACCCTCTCGTTGAGTCTTTATCCAACTACAACTCGGTACATGACATCTGCTAATTGGCAATCGTGAATAAATTGCATCTTTGCTAAACAAATCATTTACCAATATTCACTATATTCCTACATTGGTCCCTCGGCTCTCATATGTTAACCAATAATCTCGGCCAAAGATGCTCTACGACTGAAAATTGTGATCGTTTTGCGTCCACGGCACAATAGCATTAGCTTGTATCATATAGCCAAATCATACACACCCGTTCGCAACACTGATTTGGGCTGTAAAAATGTATACATGTATATCTAATTGCTATGATGATATATCAGCTATTTAGATTATATTTAAATATATGGATATTACTAATCAAATAATAGTATACATTGTTATAATAAATATTGTATTAGGGATAACTCTATTCATGGAACTTCTGATTTGTTGTTAGGGAATTCATGGGATCGGACAGAGGAGGAAATGGGACTTACATTTTAAACTATACCATGGTGAAATAATTTCGGAAGATACCATAAATCAGAAGTTCCACGAATAGAGATTGTATCTTCAACTGTAGGCTGATCAACATATACTTGTTGTTGGCCATATATATCTGTTGCAAATTGTATCATACAAGTAAATAGCAGTTGATTGTGCCATAAATGTTATGACAAATATATGTTACCAGTTATTAATGAAATAATTATACAATTGATTACCATCTTAATAAATGCTAGGATTATTGTATATTGCATAGGTTATAATACCATATACTTTACTATACTAAGAAATTAATATATATAGTTATAGTATATTACATTGGTTACAGTGTATAAATAATATGATTAATATACTCATAATACCTAACCAGTAAATATTTTATATTAGATTAAATATTGTTATATGCGACATAATTTATAATATATATATTTTAAATTAAATATAGGGTATACTAATTTTTATCAATATGCACATTATAATCATATCAGATATATACATAGTATATACTTAATATAGTTATACATGATATTATACATGCCATTGAGGATATATTGATTAGCTTTATTTTAACAGATATATAACATAATCCGTATAACACTATAGTATATATACTAATACATTACTATTGGTTTAGTAATAGGAATTACACTTACCCTTCCTATACTCCAAATATTCATAAATAAGTCCACAGTCAAAAAATCAGTATAAGCCATATCCCAGTTATTGCGAATGTATCTGAAATGTTGGGATATTATGTACAGGTAATAACTGAGATATTTGCCTGTATTAGCTAACCATATGTAATTGTCCACGTAATATGAAAAGGGAAAGACGTACTTTCTATTTAATATAATATATGTCATAATTACGATATAACTTGGGGAGTAAACCATTGGTATGTGATCAAATACTCTAGTGTATTTTATGAGATATGCACAGTACTTGTTGGACTAGTCAGGCACTATCATATTTACTCTAGTGATGATACCCCTAGGTTTACGCATCACTAGTTGATACCTTGAGATATCGGATACATAAGGCATATCTTTTACTGATATATAGAGTCTGGTAAATACGGTCAATTAATATTAGTACTATCAATAACATATCCATATAGTAGAAATAAATGAATATATAATTGCAAATATTAGTCATAGGATATCCGTAATATTGTGATATAGTTTTACCGTGCTGGATATGTTA
This sequence comes from Scilla litardierei, assembly GCA_030789695.1. Lineage (NCBI taxonomy): Eukaryota > Viridiplantae > Streptophyta > Magnoliopsida > Asparagales > Asparagaceae > Scilla > Scilla litardierei. The sequence goes on along the minus strand of CM061137.1, from coordinate 67,216,309 downwards.
TATGATCAAATATGAATATTACCAAAGGGCTATTATTCAAATGAATATTACCGTGCTGGATATGTTTCGAGACCCCACACTTATGATATTTATTGATATACTCACTGTAAAAATCTATTACACCATATTTTAGTATTAGTATTAATACTAATAGGTTAGCTGTTAATACTCATTTAATTGTAACAATATCCCGATATATCTTCCTTATGTAAATAATGGGATACTATTATTACCTATACTTAATAATAGCATTACCAAGGATCTCGAGTGGCTATAGTATTATATATATGATACAGTCATACAAAGTAATAACCTCATATTAATTATTCATGTTACTATTGACATACCAATATATGACATACAAGTATAGCCATGTATTATACATGATTTTTATATAGTTATGGACAGTATATCCTGTAATAACAATATGCATATACACAATATCGAAAATGTCAACATTTATAATACATGGTAAGGTTTAGCTATTATGTCATATAATATGTTATTTGGGTCATATACATATATCTATAGCCCTGATATGAGTCTATACGATTAATATCAGAGTATTATGACATATGCCTTATGGTCCAATTCTGCTATGATATATGTTAATATTAGGAAGATATATAATTGGCTTATATATATATATATATCTTATAGTTATCATAATATAGGTAATATATATTATTGATAGTATTTCATTAATACTGTAATGCCCATCGAGCTATATCCACATTGATGGAGTGGGCTCCATATATATTATGAGGTCAGACTGTGGACATTTAAATTATTCTACAAGTGAATAATGTTATGTTAGGCATATAATAACATAACTTATACATAACATACAAATTATAATCAATATGTATTTGCGAGGAGTTAGTGGCATATATATGATAAGTAACATGTCTATATACTGTATCAAAGTTTGTTAACCTATCCGGTAATTAACTTACATGATATACATGTGTACTGGCAATTTATAACAATGTATAATTAATACATATATAACAATTATGTGCCTATGGAATATATCATGTTATTTATATATTTTACTACCATATCAAATATAATTTAATATTTATATAAGTCCTGTATATTCATATATACTATACCTATGGAGTATACCATGTTATTTATAGTTAGAATTCCGGATAAGTCATTTATATAGCTAAACCGTCGTATATCTAATAGGATTATACCACGATAGTTAAGGTATATTACATAATTAACCATAGGTATTGGCTTTATTATGGCCAATTTGGATATCATAAACTATATACCTATTCTAATATTATATATTATATTACTGATTACATAGTTATGATAGTGCATTTCACGTAAACAAATTATATATTGATTACGTATAAATATGAATATACATGAATATATTATCAGTGATACAGTACTATATATTTACGATTACTATTTACCACCCCAATCTATTTTGATATATGTATATATAACAGATGTAACATAAATTATCATATTATTATCTATATGCATGTTAGGATATTGATATATGATACAAATCAGTATACCATAATATATATAGCATTTATATATGGCAATGTCATATGATAGTTATCTATTAATATTTATTAGAATACCTGATAGGAATACATATAACTTTTATTAACAACAATTATTTTGTTATAATCCACTACATAGAATATACTAACTGAAGTAACCATATAACTTGGGAGCACAGAATGGATTTAAGTATATGTTATCCCTTCAACATGTTATACACACCAGAACGGGTACATATGGTGTCAAGGATATGTCACAAATCATTGGATATGTTGCAAATATATGGTATACTTTTCTTACTAGCTCACTAAGTATATCCTATTCAAATATAATATGTCCCAGTAAATGCATCTGAAAATAACATGTCATCATTTTCATGGGTATCGGTTACATCTGATAATCATACCTGGAGTGATTAATCTGGATGAGTGCAGTACCCGATCGGATTGATATACATGCGAAATATAATCAGTTATACACTACAATATTATAATTTACTAAAAGACCATTAAGTACAATTTATTGGATTGTGTTATGCGACAATAGTAAGCAGGTAAGATATTACCTCTGGTTATTTCCTACCACAAATTATAGGTAAACAATTTTGTGACACCAAGCTTGTAGGGTTATAACTATCAGATCGAGATCTGTTATCGGGTATTTTCATGTCCCAGATTATACGGATAATGAGTTACCTGCACAATATGTCACTGTAACTATTATACAATATAACCTGTCCAATAATCACCAATATATGGGTATTATCAGTTACATTAATATCAATATCCCAGGATATTAGTGTGCAAATAATTTAAGTAAGTTGCTATAGTCACATAACATTATACATTAGGTGAACATATGTACATTATGATATACTAATGACTACACATATTATTGTCGTATATACCTAATTTACGTATATTCCTAATTTACAATATGTATTATGCGAGTATATATCCACATGTTTTCATATATATGCGGACTAGTATATAAGTATATAGTTATAACCCGTGCCCGCGGGCACAGTGCATTTAAGATTTTTTTCTGCGAAATCTTTGTCCCCCAAAAAACATTTTTTCGGCCAAAATTTAAAAGAAAAACAAATTTAAAGGCACGACCGCCTTCTGCAAGAAACAATAAATTCGGTGCTCCTTCGGCGCAGAACAACAAAAAAATTTTGCGGGCGCCTTCGACGCGGGCGCCTTCGGCGCGGATAGTTTGGTTAAACCTCTGCTTGACGCCCAAAAAACTCAGCCCGCCTCTTTGAATGCACATTCGCTGTATTTTTTTTGGGTTTCAATTTTTTTGGGGTCAGCCGAAATAAGCTCAGTCGATATAAAGTTCTCTTTTGCATACTTTTGCATACTTGTAATTTAAGTTGCATATTTTTTGGGTTTCATTTTGTGTGTGTGTTTTTTTGGTCTCATTTTTTTGGGTCATTTTTGAATGAAGAGTATTACGTGCTGATGATGCCAATTTCAAAAAAGAAAATCTTTTGAATTCTCCCAACAAATTTTCCTCCAACCCAAAAAATTTTCCCTCCAAAACTTGATGTGACATTGCCACATAGGACAAAGTTCAAAAACAGCCCTCAATTGTAATATAGATAAATGCATCATGAACTTGATGTATATGTTATAGTACTAATCGTGTTAAATTCCAGCAAACATAGGATCAATTTGACATAATTTGGGATATCAAATATATAGTATAATATTCGAAGTATATTGCCCTCATTAACATATGTTATTACATATTGTTATTATAACATCTCCACATATACATACATGTACCATATAATACTAAGTACCATATCCATATAATACCATATAGTTAATTCTATTATATTTACTATAACCAAATATATACGTTACTAATATATGCATTATTATATTGAATGGATTAATCATTTATAGGCCTGAAGAGGGTGTTTCAACAAATGCCAAAAAACTGATCTGTATACTATACTCTGGTTATTTATTTGACTATGGATAATATTACATCTGTCAATATATTGCTATCACCATTTGGGTAATGACATACATATACCATTCCATGTTCCATTCTCATAGTTATAACTTAATTTTAATAGGTATATACCAATATTAACTGTATTCATACCTCAGTTGTTACATATCTATAACCCATTGCAATATTGGATATATCACATACTGACCATATCCTTAATCGATAACTGGTAATGGTTATACATGGATATATTGGTACTATATGATTTCAATAATATTAACTGATTAACCATATTAGTAATATAGTACTTAGCATTACGTATATCACCAACGTTATACAGTATAACGTTGAATTATATCTACATGGTATTTAAGTCAGATATGTATGGTAATTATAGCGTATTAAGTCTTTTATGTGTTACTTGATTATATAGTTATGATAGTGCATTGCACGTAAACAAATTAGATGATAATAGCAGTATATCATTAAGTTAGTGATATATTAGTATCTATTTGTAAGGTATTTATGTATCATTGATATACCGATAATATAGTAATACATTATAGTAATTAGATACATGTAATATAGCGTATTTGGTTACAAACATATTGTTTAAGAAAACACCTATGATACGTTTATAGTTATAATGCACTATAAATAGTTATTATATGTTACTATTATATCCTGTATCTATACTGTAATATATTATATATATATATATATATATAGTAAATTATACAAGTAATTGGATATATGATAGTTATAAGATAACATATTATTGGTATATCAGTAACTTCTCTCATTAATATTGGATAAATATCTCTATTTAGTATATGGTTATAACTAATATTATACTGTATAACCAAAACGACTCAAAAACGGTGAAAAAGACACGACTGACATTATAGGACTTGTCAGTTATTTATAGTAGTATACAGTCATTTATATGATATCACAACCTAGCTATATCATATGTATAATGTAAATATACATATAATATTTTCATGGCCATAATGAATACATATTACTTATACAACAGTTATATTATTTACATATATGTAAAAAATCAGATATCTACCCCATATATGTACTGCATATATCCTAACTATATTAGTATATATAATCCCTATGATATACATTCAGATATATATCTATACCATATGTTATATGATATCACAACCTAGCTATATCAATACCATAATTGACATCATATAAATGTTACACCATATAGTATCTACAGGTCATCTTAGGTAATTATAGTGTATCCACATTATACGTACACATTTATAGGATATGGATACACTATAATGAGTATGGCAAAGATCGGCAGATCATATACATATATACCATTACACATGATAATGTTATAAATATAACTCTAGTTAATTTGGTTGATTAGACATATAATAATCATATTTATATAATGCTAATGAAATTATGACAATTAATATCAGAGTATTATTCGGTAATATATCAGTGATATATATGTCATTTCAATTCTCTGAGATATCGAGTTATAATAGTCTAATTTCCCTCATTATTATACAACTATCGTTGATACCAGATAGAGAATTTCGTACGATATTAATAAGTTATCATTATCTTGGCACATATCTACATATTGTGACTGGTATAACATATCTAAAGTATATATGGGTGAATATATCGAATAATTATAGTTATGTTTGTTCATTATGGATTTTGTATTCATACTAGATTCTAATTATATGTTATACGATAATATATATTACGGATATCCCATATTAATATTATATGCTCACAATAAAGGTAACAATACTTACGGGTATAACAATCACGGGGAGGGAGGACAATATAAAATATTGTGATATGCAATTTAGATATGTTATAATGATAGTTTAATACATATGGTATATTATCATTTTAACATATTACTGCAAATGTCATATACACTCCAAATTAACATAATTGTGTTTAATATATTAATGTCTGTCTGTGCAATGCGAGTTTATTTGGATAATCCCTACTATGTTAGTATTACACACGGGTAATTTATATATATGGTGTAATTATAATATTGCATATATATAACTACCATCCTATTTTAATACTACATAAGGTATAAGACTATATTTTTAATTCACATGGATTATCTTACTTAATAACTTCTACATTAACTTTTATATTATAAGTGATATAACTGAAAAGGTACAAATTATCCACTGTCTTAATAGCATTGATATTCAGAAATTAATATGATACCAATAATGAACAATAGTATTAGTAAGTATACTATCTATATCAGTAATCAATATCATACTAAGATATAACACCTTGGTAAATTATAATACTATCCATTATAAATTATATCTATCAAAATATGGCTTTATTATATGTCCTGGTGTATTATAGCAATGACTAGACTTATTACTCAATATCATATTAATAATTTGCCAGATATTATTGGTACATATTCTCAGTAAAATATTGTAAGCTATTATATCATAACTTTAATAGCATACAATGTATCATAGTACTATGGTGATTATATATGTATATTACTAGCTCAAACATATTTTAAACTTATCATATTTACATGTCCTTGCAAAGTGAGATATGTAAATATGATAAGTTTATGAAATAGACATCGTAACTCAAACATGGAAAATATGGACACATCAGTGATGTCGGTGAATCGAGTGATCATCTCTCCAATTGGTTCATTCTCCTTCATTCTAAATAACTCAAACATGTGAACACGAATAGATATTTTAGTTTCCTTAACTTTACTAGTTCCTTCGTGTGTTACCTCAAGTGTATGCCAAATGTCATATGCTGATTCGGCATTGGAGACATGGTTGAACTCATTTTTGTCCCAAGCACAGCATAGTGCATTCATAGCCTTTGTGTTGCGAGATGCAGCAGTTTTCTTATTTGCAGTCCATTGAACGTAGGCAGCGGTAGGCTTCACGTATTGAGTTTCCAATATGTTCCAAAGTTCGTAATCAACGTTCTAAAGAAAGATCGTCATCCTTTTCTTCCAGTAAGAGTAGTTGGAACATTGAATAGTGGAGGCCTTGTAGTGGAGTGCCCTTCTGGATATTGTGATGAGCAAGCAGAGTTGTTCGTCGGATAGTTGTATGCCATCTTAACTATGAGGCTTTGATACTAAATGTTGGATCTCCTGGCACAATATGATACTTGTTATTGGGATTGTTATACGTGGGCCATCCTACTTAATATTCATCTAATTTCATGTCTATAATCAAGTTTAGGTTGTGGATCTCAATAAATGTTAGTCACACTGTTGATAACTAGTCGGATATATTTAAAGGGACTATCACAATTGGTAGTAATAGTAAGGGATATTTGTGCATAACCTGTCATATATCGAATATCAGATCGAGAGCATGCCAAAAATGCAAAGAGATATATGGTGTAAGTTTTATTTCACTTTGCACCAATTGTGATATAACAATATTACTTGGGTTATTACTAAATCATAACCAGCACATAGAACTTAGCCTACTATATGGACCGTTAATGTAGTATATCTCCTTATCGAATGTTAGTTTGCTAGCCTACTGTCATCCATACCCAATGCACAGTCTTGAGAAGTTTATTACCCGATTATTACCAGCATGTGGGCATCTCTTAAGATTATCCATATGGTTAAGTATATATGGAAACTCAGGATAATGATGGTAAATGCTCAATGAACTTTGTATATTGGGAGTTTCATGGCCTGGGTGACAATACGTTCATATTTTATAATACAATGATTTTACCCACACAGAGATATATACAGAAATCTCCCAGTATATTACAATTCATGTTAACCACACACACTGGGATATCACAAGTATATCGAGATCATCGCCATTGCACTTGTGGGTAAACAGATATACAAAGTTATTTCTCATTTGTTTGTCTTCATTATTATGATATTCGTGTATTTACCATATATGGAGATTAAATATAATATCCATACATATTAAATTTGATGGTATTAAGATATGCCATATATTTATGTATCTCGGAATGATAATCTCATGTAGTAATCGATATACATTTGGATGCTTATATAAGACATAATCTATACTATCAAATTATGACTAATTATATTATTTTTATAATGCTAATTAAATAACTTTCTGATATTATGTTTACAGGTAGTATCAATATTATACAGTTAAATTTATATCATAGTTAATGGCTACTAATATATATTATATCAAATTAGATGATAATATACTTTGTGATATCATGGGTGAAATCAATAACGTTGTATTGTGTTGTGGGAATACATGTACTTAATATAACTGGTAATATATTGTACCTATGTATGTGTAAATATGGTATTATACGTATAATTAATATAGTCGAACACTTATATTATTCCTACATGTAATACCAGGTATCCAGTCACGATTATACCATTAGATATGGTTATTATTACTTATACTAATATAATTATTAGTTATATAGGATAACATACTGTTATCGATATAATATACTAGGTTGCACACCAAATACATAATATATTATATAGGTAAGAAAATTAGTATGTCCGGCGAGAATTACCTATATAAAGTATCATATGAAATATACATAATATAAATTGTCTTTTATGTGTTATATTGTACTAATATATATTGTATTATATTATCATATATAATATAGCATTTATGAGTATATGATCTTATATAACATATTATTAGATATGTATATAGATATACCACTATTAGATCATATAGTACCAATAAATTTCAGATAAGAGAATTATATCAATGTATAGTAAATAATTTCATGATGTGTAAGGGTATACCTCTTATTATATGGATATCTAATAACTATATTGGACGTATGGGTTATATTTATGTACCAAATTTACGAGGTATTATCACCGGTAACCAGCGAATATCCATACAAATCTACCATGTACTTTACCCGCATCCTAGTATAACCAATAAAATTAATTACAGTGGATCAATAAGTATATATTATACCTATACATAATATTAATCACTTCCTGTACCTCTGCTATCAGTATTTTGTACAATGTTACTATATGTATATACATTGTAGCTAAGTACATGTTATCCGTTATATATCATGGTCTGTTGGTTTAATTTTTGGGAACCTTGAATAATATATACATTATCATAATGTTTATACTGTGTAATGATACTTTATATCTATTATACTATATATCACATATATCTGTTATCTAATACCATAGTATACTTACATATTATTGTATATGATAGATGTCCTATTATCGTCAATATACCATATCGAGATTGAAATCCCTTGCTCGTTTAGGAGATTACTACTTTCAAGGATCTGCATGGTACAAGAATATTTACCTATATAAACATGGTCATACATAATTAAAGATACATCTTTGCCTATAAAATGACATATTGATAGTACATTGTATATCTCTCATAAAACATTTAACGTGTAGGATAGTTGCAAATAATATAATCCATAGGCTAACTAATTCTGGGTAACATTAATCCGCACATTATTTAAAATCTGGGTAATGTTATACTGTAAACTTATACTCCAAAATATGTCGCAGATCTGGATACTGAATATATCGGTTTATGATAACAGCTGGTATATTAATTAAAGATAAGTATATTACCTATATATGGACAAATATAAATGGTAATATGCTACATAGATACTTGTATATCATATATAACATTGACTACTAGTGTATTATCCAAATGACACTATAATTAGACAGATAATATTTAATGTGTATATACGTAATAACTGAGTATATATTAGCCACACCGTATAAGTTATCCTACTACACATGAATTATATAATATAACATGGTATAACCAATTTGCATTACTATTTAATACATATATCAATATTCGAGTTACTTATATGTGTATTTGGTCTAATATTGGTATACTTCGTGATAATATATACTAGTATTATGAATATCACTTAAATCATAGTTTGGATATCAAGTCATTGTATTATACACGTAGGGCTGTTGACGAACGAGCTTGAACGAGCTTGAACAGGGAGCTTGGTTATGTTCATGAACAAAATCCATGTTCAAGCTCTGTTCGTTTACTAACCGAGCTCTAAAAACCTGTTCAAGCTTGTTCGTTAAGCTTACCGAACGAACGTAAATGAACTTACCGAGCTTGTTCACTAGTAGTTAATCGAATTTTCTGTTCGTTAACAAGACTTATCGAGCTTGTTTGTGAATATGTTCGTGAAAACACAATCAATTTTGTTCATGAACAGATTTTCAATTTGTTCGTTAACAAGACTTATCGAGCTTGATTTTCAATCAAACAAACGAACATCAATTTTTAATTAGGAATAATAATTTTTAAACATAATTGCCAATGACTAAATCAATTAAATAAAAGGATTAAATATTTGCAGGACAAACACAGATAAATCCAGCATAATAGCTTCATAGATCCCATTACAAGCATCCATTTCAAGCATAGTAAAAAATATAGTATTTGTCTAAATTTACTATTTTCGATACATATTCATTCACGAACACTTAACGAGCTTGTCCATGAACATCACTTAACGAGCTTGTTCACGAACACTTAACGAGCTTGTTCATGAACATAAATGAACGAACACAGTTATGTTCAAGCTCTGTTCGTTTACTAACCGAGCTCTAAAAATCTATTCAAGCTTGTTCATTAAGCTTCCTAAACGAACGTAAACGAACATGTACTGAGCTTGTTCACGAGTAGTTCGTCAAACGTTCTGTTCGTCAACAGCCCTATATACACGTATTATATTCATTGATATCAAGTAACATTATATAATATCATATTTTCATGGGTATAGGTATTACTTGATCACAATAGTATCTAATCAGGGATATCATAATTATATGAGTGGTATAATATATGTACCAATCTAATTGATAACATGTAATATATTGTCATAAGTATAGGACATAATCATATATATTGGAAATAATTGATCCATACATATCTCATACAAATAATCCCAATGAGTTATAACCAAGATATTTAATGAATATAATACGTGTATAAAGATATTAAATATAACTCTGTGACATGATACATATTGTATATTATATTATAATATAATATACAAAGGATAATTGAAGGACTATCATACTCATATGTATACCATAATATAATATTAGGGTTCCTTCTGAATATACCCAAAGTATGATATCATAGGGATTATCGTTAATACTGATCACTACATTGGTACATCATTATGATAATTTAGCAATTTCTTACCATATACTAATTATAATGACGGTAAGTTACCCTATTATATGTATTAATGTTAATTTACATTTGTTACCATAGTGTTATATCTGAGTACTCGTAGCATCGTATCATACAATATTTACTATAATTACATATCAGGTATAATTATGTTATCATGTTATATTACATGTAAACATATTTTCTGTGATATGCATACAGGGAATATCTCTAATCTAACGTTGGGTATATTATATGATAATGAAATGGTATGTAAATACTAGTGATTTTTGATAGTAAGTAATGTATCATAAATGTATTAATAGGTGGAGGGTAAAGTAACTAGGCAAAAGTAATTAAGGAAGACAATTAGTAGTTTTAATTAAATAATAAGTTAGTTAGTAATTAAATCTAGATAGACATCTTGTATTATATACGGGTCCAAAATGATGAATGATGAATACCCTTCACCTCTTAATTCATCCTTAATTCATTCCTTCCTTATAAGTCTGCCTTAATGCATCATCATTCATCATTCCCCTAGGATAATAGAGTTCTTTGTTTTTGTTTGAATATTTATGCGGGGTGTGATATGCTGGCTTAACTGTCAATACACGTATTTGGACCAATATGGATTAAGAGGTACCCTATGGATTCGCATAGCTATTACTTATTATAATAGATATAAAATACAGATATTTTAAACTCACGTAAGGATATCAAATCGGTATTACATACATACTTATCATTTTGATATACCATTATAATGTGTATAATATCCAATCATTTGATATACCAATATTCAAATTAGTCTCTTGTTATACAATAGAGGTTGTGTACTTGTCATGAAGATAATGTACGTATATGTGATAATGACTTATATGCCTAATATTGTATTATACATCTTAGACATTATATTACATATCTTAATAGGATATTATTACAATGAATCCTTGTACATTTGGGTATATATGTATTATTATGGCGATATATCCTATACTTATGACAGATAGTATAATACTAGGATTGTTGAGTATTGATTCCCCGGATTTGCTTTTAATGATGAACAAACATAAATATCGTGAACTAAATCTTTATGAGCGCAGTTATGGAGATCGTCGCCAAATTTCTATGAACATCAAAAGCGACGTCTCAAGACTTCTCAAAGCACGTGATCGTGTGCTTGATGCTTCGTTGAAGCTCAAGGACCATTATTGAAGTCAAGAAGATTCGATTGAAGCTTTTGAAGACGGTTCGTCAAGTTTTATTTATAGTCTTCTAGCTTCTTTTCGTAGAATGTTAAGACTTGAGTATGTCTTACGTTTTAATCTTCATAACGCTCATATCTTAGAGCTAGGATTATCTTAGAAGCCCATACAAACTTTCCTGAAGCTTCATGCTTCATTACGCGGCTTCTTGTGCATCTTAGTTGGTTCAAGAAGAAGAACCAACCGACTAGATGGCAATCTAGTCAGTTGGCAATCCTTCTTGAACCGATTAGAATGCATTGTTCATTTTCAGCTCATTCACTGTTTACAGTTAGTCGGTCCAAGAAGGTTCACCGATCGACTAGTTGTGAAACTAGTCGGTTAGGAATCCTTCTTAGACCGACTAGTTAAGCTTTCACTTTTCAGCCTAATTTACTGTTTACAGTTAGTCGGTCAAAGAACAACGACCGACTGACTAGTTGTGAAACTAGTCGGTTGGAATTTGTTCTTAAACCGACTAGCTGTCTTTGAATTCAGCCTATACCTTTTTCATCTCTTAGTCGGTCAAAGAACACTCACCGACCGACTAATTGTGAAACTAGTCGGTTGGCAAGTCTTCTTAGACCGACTAGTTCTTTATGTCTGAAATTTCTCTTTTGGATGTTCTCCAGTTAGTCGGTTCATGTTGAATCACCGATCGACTGGTTGAGAAACTAGTCGGTCAGTGATCCTTCTTTGACCGACTAGACTGCTTCAGAATAGAGCCGTTGGAGCATTAAATTCCACGATTTTTGCTCTCTCTTTCCTCTATCCTATATATACTTGAAGGGCTTCTTGCTAAGCATTCAATGCTGATATTAATTGAAGTTTAGAGAATCAAAGAGAAGCATTTATTCTCATTTCCAAGCTCATTCATTTCTCAAGAATCTCTCTCTCACTCTTATTTCCAAAGAGAGATTCTCATTGATTGTGAGCCACTCAAGCCAAGAGCTTGATCCAAGGTCACCAACATCTTCCTAGCCTTCCATTGCTGGTCAACATCTTGGAGCTAGGGTTTGGTGTCTTCTTCTCCTCCAAAATCCTCCTTGCCCTAAAATCGTAAGTTTACTCAAGGCATAGGATTTTGTTGGTAAGCATTTCATATTTCAATTTACTTTGATATTGCAAGTTTTACTCTCGGTTGTGAGAGTTGTGTGTGATCCCGGTTTGTGGGAGTCACATTTTCATTTGTGTATGATTTGATCTTGTAGAGGTTTTCTACATGTATTTCATAGTGCAAATTTGAGTTAGAGGTTTCTAACTCAAGTATCCGGAGGGGATCCGGGTGTTTGGGACATAGGATCACCGGGAACAAGTCGGGGAGACTTGGGTGGATCCGAACCCGTTATATCGTTTGTTTGCGATTGTATTTCTTTGTTGTCAATATTTTCATTTCCGCATTGTTGGTTGAGTTTGCAAGATAATTAGGAATTATCTTCTTAATTATTTTAAAGTACTATTCACCCCCCCCTCTAGTACTTGTGCAGTAGCTATCAGGGCATTACATTTGGTATGAGAGCCAAGTTCATAGCTATGTCTATCAACGACAACAAGACCGTTCGTCCACCTTCAGATTATAGCACCTTCAGGAACCGTGAAGGAGCTTCTTCGGTGATGGAAGGACACTCCTCAACTAGGCATCCATTCTTCAACGGTACCAATTACGGGTACTGGAAATGCCGGATGGAAACGTTCCTCCGGAGTGCTTCACTATGGAGAGCCACGATGACGGAGTATGTCGAGCCCGCCGAAGAAGATTTCGAGAAGTGGACTACCGTGGAGGTCGTCGCGGAGGTAACCAATGCCAAGGCAATGAACACCTTGCAATGCGCCTTGGAGCCCGAAGACTTCAACAAGATATGCACATGTAAGAGTGCATATCAAATATGAAACTCACTCCTCATCTTGCATGAAGGAACGAGTAGGGTAAGAGACTCCAAACTCACCGTTGTTAATAAAGATTACGAGTTATTTCATATGCAACAGGGTGAGAATATGAAGGAGTATTATGCTCGCTTCGTTGACATCACTAACGAATTGGAGGCTCCTGGAAAGACCTATACCTAAAAGGAGAAAGTATCAAAGATCATTGATGGACTTCCTTCTTGTTGGGAGAAGCGTACCTTCGCCATCGAGGAAGGTAATGATATGAACAAATATACCGTTGTTCAACTAATGGGTACCTTGATGTCTTATGAGGTACGCAAGGATAGCAAGATAAAGATGCAAGATAAGATGAAGTCTCACTTGAAGCAAGACGAGCCAAAGAAAAAGGCGATTGCGTTCAAAGCCGCTCCATCTACTTCTACCAATGATGAAGAATCGGAAGACGAGTTGGACTTGGAAGCCATTGCCCCCATGGCAAAGAAGTTCAACCGATTCTTCCAGAAAGGTAATTTCAAGAACAATTCTAAATTTAGTTCTTCTAACGCCTCCGCTCCTTTGTGCTTTAAATGCAATAAGCCAGGACACATGAAAGCTGATTGTCCTCAAAACAAGCATAAAGAGAAGTGGAAGGCGCCAAAGTTCGACAAGTCAAAGAAGTACAAGAAAGGATACAAGAAAGGACGTGTCGGGACATTCACCGACTCCGACGAGGATTCCTCAAGTGGAGAGTCGGATGATGAGCAAGTGGAGCAAGCACACATGTGCTTCATGGCGAGAGAGGAATATGATCAAGGATCCATATCCGATGATAGCGAGGATGAAGGCGATGAGGTAACTATGGATGACCTTAGATTAGCTAACGAGCAAATTTGGTCTAAATATTCTAAACTAGTAAATAGCTATACTAAGACTAAAGATGAGTTAACTAGTCTCCAAACCTCACCTAAGCCTATCGTCATCAACAACGACACCGTTATTGAAGACTTGAGAAATGAGATTGTAAATCTCAAATCTCAACTTAAGCATTTTAATATTGAGGAATCAGATGAACGCGAGATGGCGGATTTGATTTCTCGAAACTCAACTTTGAGTATCGAGAATGAGAATATCAAGTCTCGTGTTTGTGTACTCACATCGCAAGTGTCCACTTTGGATGCTTCTATACTTTTTCTCACCGAGAAGTATGAGTCCACATTAGGCCGGATTAATAAATTCAATAAAGGTAAGGACCATTTGGATAATATCCTAAATGACTTACTTCCGGCCAATCATCGCATTGGCTTGGGGTATAAGATGGGAAATTCATCCAAATCGTCTACCATCTTTGTTAGGCCAACTTCCGATGCCTCAACGAGTGGGGGCAAACACCCCATTAGTAGTTCATCTACTAATGGTGCTTCCACTTCGTACACACCTTCATTTGGAAAGAAACCCACTTTGGGTGGACCTCCAAAGAAGGGTCATGTTTATATGTACACCAATACCATACCACGTAGGAACACACATCCTACTCCACATGTTCACACATATGATGATTTTTATGCACCACATCCACGGGCACGTGCACACCAAGTGAGACACCCTTACGCACGTGTTCCTCCACATGCATATGTTCACCCACATCATCATATGAACAATTATCATCATGCACCATTTCATCATGTGCCATATGCCTATCCACGACATGCATCACGTAGAAATCAACAACGTATGCATGCTCCCAATAGGAAGTATTCACTATTTGGGGCCCAAAGAACACTAACATGCAAGAAAAACAAGCATACATGAATTCTTGTTTTATGAATGTCATGCATAATGATGACTATGTTGGGAAGTCTAAGTACAATTGGACTTGGCTTCCAAAGGTCTAATCTTTTAGGACTCAATGACCTTGGGTACCATGGAATGATATTTCTATCTTTAGGTACTCAAGAAAAAGAAACGGAGCAACAAATCCAAATTTAGCTCCAAGAATAATTGGATACTCGATAGCGGGTGTTCAAAACACATGACGGGTGATGCTCAATTGCTCTCCGGAGTGGTGCCCATTGCAAATGAAAACCGAGTCGTCTTTGGAGGCAACGAGAGCGGAACCATTATAGGTGTTGGTAAAGTTGGTAATCCTTCTAAACCACTAATAAGTGATGTTTACCTTGTTAAAGGATTAAACCACAATCTTATTTCAATATGCCAACTTTGTGACAAAGGTTACAAAGTTAGCTTTGCAAAAGGAATGTGTCATATTTTAAGAAAAGATAATAATGATTTGTTATTTTCTGGCACACGCCGTAAGGATATATATATCCTAGATATCCCCAAGTCACATGAACAATGTCTCATTACCAACACAAGTGAATAACACTTATGGCATCGACGTTTTGGTCATGTGAACTTTGGAACACTTTTTAAGCTTTCCAAGTTGTAACGACTGGTTTTCATGTAATTGGATTATCTATATTATATATATATGTTTCGGTGGATTTTCTCCTTACGTGTGGTTTTCGTCTCCGTAGCTTTTGTTTTCGTTCGTTTCGTTGTGATTTTTCTAGCTTCTTCCTTAGATCGTTGAGTTTGGAGCAAGTCATTCGTGACAAGCTTCATATCGCTCATATCTTAGAGATAGGTTGATCTTAGAAGCCGTAGGAATCTTTCCGGAACTTCGCGCTTCGATTCGAGACTTTTTTGTGCACTTTAGTTGGTTCAAGAAGGGGTACCAACCGACTAGATTGGAATCTAGTTGATCGCTCCGGGATGTGACCCCAAAGAACGGTTGTAGTTTTACCGCAAGCGCACGGTATAGCGGCAAGCGGGTATCGAACACAGGGAGGACGAATGACCGTGCTTGTTCCAATCAACCTGGCTATCTAAGAGAGAGAATATTGCCTTGGGCGATCCTGTCACAATCGTCAGACAAAATGCGGAAATATCAATCAAATAAAGAACGTCTAGGGAATGGGGAATCCCCGCTACTCACCGTATTTCATAAATGTGGTTTATCGGTATCAAAATTGCTAGAATAAGATTTCGGATGAACTAGTCGCAACTGAATGTGGAACCAAGCTCACGCTCTCGCGCTGTTGCCTGTCTATAGCTATCCTAGGTTTGGGTCCAATCTCTTGCAAACCCTAGCCTAGGGAAGCTAGCATTAGGATCAACATCATGGTCCAATCGCGCACCGAGCCCAATCTCTTGCAAACTCGGTCCACGACCTAGATTGGGATAGTTCCTACCCGTCCAATCTCTTGCAAACGGGTATCGGCATGGAATTGCAACCGGAGATCCTAGTATCGGTCCAATCTCTTGCAAACCGATACTTCGAAAATCCGACTCCAACCCAATTCGGATTTCTAGGGCTTCCTATCAAATTGGGATCCAATCTCTTGCAAATCCCAATTGATATGAATACCTAGCAATCCGTAGTAAATCGATCCCAATCTAATCCCTAATAACAATTCTAGCTCAATTTCTACCAATTCATCACAAATATGAAGATGGGCTTGTAGGGTTCATCCCCACGCCCCAAGACGTGGAGACAACTCACAAATCATAGTAAGATCACAAAAATAATCGTTGAAATAAGCAATAGAATTCATCACAATAATGAGATAAGCAATAAAAATAGAATTTTTAAGGAAAAGAGATGCAAACCAATGTAGTTCTTCAATTAATCCAACAAAAATCCAATATTTGCTTCTTCTCCAATCACAAGAATAAAGCTAAAAACTAATCTCAAAAGCTGCAAAAAATCTAAGAGAGAGGCTCTCTAAACTAGGGTAAAAACAGGGTTTAAATAGCCCTCAAAATCGTCCAAAAATCGTGACCAAAATACCCCTGCACAGCCTGTTTTCCGCAGTTTTCGCTACAGGCAGCGCATCGCACTCGGCCGAGTGACAAAAGTCGCTCGGCCGAGTGAAAACCCTGCAATTTTCCAGTAAGTCGGGGCTTTCAGGGGTCTTCACTTCGGAGGCGGCTCGGCCGAGTGAGTTGTCGTCACTCGGCCGATGACTTCATGATACTCGGGCGGACGGGATTCTACACTCGGCCGAGTGGGTCTTCTGAAGTTCAGGCAGCCGAAAAACAGTAACTTCGATGTTTTGGAAGGGCTTCGTCTGGGCGCCACTCGGGCGGACGTGATATAGTCACTCGGCCGATGTGGTCTTCGGTGCTCGGCCGAGTGCACATAGAAATCGTGTCTGAACTGGTCGGCCGAGCAGTGTCTCGCTGGTCGGCCGAGTGGCTCCTCCACTCGGCCGAGTGGGACACAAAAAATGCCCAATCTGATTGTTTTGGCCTCCTCGTCGCTCCTGCGACGTTCATTCTTCTTCCGCTCCTCTCCAACAGTAAAATACCCCTCGGGGAGGTCGTCGGTGACCGTCTAGAGTAAGCGCATCTCGAGATCACTCCAAATCGCGCCAAATCACCTGAAATGCGACAAAAACAACAAATCGTGAAAAGCATCGCAATATCGTCGATATATCGTGAAAAACATGATTTGGGCGATCTAAATGGCATGCAAACATGCGGAAAAAAGGTGTAAAATAAGGAGTGATCAAAATCCCCCAAGCTTGCCTCTTACTCGTCCTCGAGGAAGATAAGTAAAAGGCGAACCCGGTGGATTCGGAAAACGAAAACGGTGAAAAACGAAAAATGAAAAACGAAGAAGAATGAAAAACGAAATAAAATAAAGAAGAAAGAAAGAAGCGAAGAGGTAGGATACTAGATCATTTCCTCAGGACGTGGGTTTCACTCACTCATATAGCATGCACCGAGTGGAAAATACATGTCTAAGAAATTTATTTTGATATCATAGTATAATAGTGCAAATAGAAAATAGAAAACCCACGAACAACGGTATAATCATGAAAAATGGAATAATTCTAAAATTAACTTCGTCTGAATCATTTAAAGCGGTATACAAATCACAGATCACACACTTTTCAATTGAACGCTTTCTATCAGGAGTATAGGAGTATCACACTATAGAATAGAGAGAATAGAAAAGTATGGATTTCATGAAATGAACGCTAGGCTTAGATCTCTGGATTTCGTAAAGCTAAAAAAATAATCTCACCGAGTATAGAATATTACTTAGCCTAGGTTGTCGTGCAATGTCAAGTAGTCACTCTCTCACACACATCAATGGATCCCCTCCCCCAAGCTTATCTATAAGCATGGTGGCACAAAAATATTTACATCCCCGTTTTTATATAGCTCCAAAAGCAATGAAAAGAAAGAAGAAAGAAAGAAAGAAAGTGAGATGGGATCCTTTATGGAGGATTTTTCCTCTCTCCCTTTTTGTTTGTTTGTTTGTTTGTTTTTTTTTGATGCAAAATAGCATATATACACAACGATCCCAACTCAAAGAGAGATAATGATATACAAGAATACTCTTTTCTCTTTTATTCTCTTTTTTTTAGAATACGAGATTTGGAGCTAGGAACTAATAGCGGGGGAAATGCCATAAAATAGAATCACTAAGGGGAGATTCACCAATGATTTTTAAAAGTAGGGAAATGATGTTCAAGATTTGTGGAGAAAGAAATAAGTGTATCTCTCGGTTCACTCTATAGGACATGCACGACAACTTCAGCAGGGTAATCTAATCTACTCAGTTTTGATCACAAAAAAGCTAACTAATCCAGATATATCATAGCTAACATCATTCAATCATCCTGAAGTGAAGTGTACAATTCATGCATATAGAAGTGATATAGGAAAAGAAATCAGTACTCCACATATAGGCATTCAATGCGTGAATCTTGGTGTGTTTTCTGCGATAACATACATATGAATATCCAGACTCAGCTAATAATAAAATTTCATCCATTTTCATGCGGAAAAAAGTGTGGGTAACTATCTCTAAATGCAAGGCAAGTCATAGCATATGATATCAGAAATAAAATCTAAGACATGACAAATATAGCATGCATATAGAATAAGCTAAAGCCAACATTATCATCATCACAGAAAAGTCATCTCTAGCATGAGATGAAAAAGAAAGAAATAAAGATAAAGGAAAAATAGAACTATCTACAATGCGGCACACAGAAAAATGAGAAAAAACGTGATGCATGGTAAAATAAGAAAAAATGATGAAAATAAGTGCAAAAGTGAAAAACGGTGTGAAAAACTAAAAATAAAGGTGGCAAATCGAAAAAGAACGTGAGAACTCACTCCCCCAAGCTAAACGGCACAGTGTCCTCAATGTGCAAAGTGTGGCACACGAGAGACAAGAAATGTGAGGGGCAGGTGAGGATGCATGCATGATGAAAAGAAAAAGGAAAATAAAATGAAAAATAAAGAAATGAAAATATGATGCTGATATGATGCATGCACAGATAGGAGTGATACGAAAATAAATGTGGCACCAAAAACTCTCCCTCTCTCCCAAAAAAGATATATAAAGATACAATGAGAGTGAGAATCCCAAAAATAAGTGAGGGGAGGGGGGGTGGACAAAAAGGCGTCAGGACCCAGCAGAAACGGGCAGCACAACGGCAAAAAGAATCGATGGCATCAGGGGTGCCTAGGAAGGTGGTGCTGCACCGTCTCCGTCCTGAGGCGGAGGAGGTGGTGGTGGTGGCTGGATAGGCTGCTGAGCGGGGGTGGGTGTGGGAGTGGCAGCAGGTCGGGTGTGTGTGGAAGTGTGGGGGGAACCTGCTGGGTGGGTGGGGGTACGCGCGGGAGACGCTCCAGAACCTGGGTGAGACAGTAGTGGATCTGCGGTAGCAGCTCGAAGCGGCCAGCCATCGCAGAGACGGTGGAGGACAGGGTCCTAAGGTCGCCTCTAAGACCACTCACCGCCCCCTCTAGAGCACGAATGCTCTGAAGTACTGTGTCAGGGGGAGGTGGCGCAGAGGGACGCACCGGTCGGGGCTGGGCAGGTCTGGGCTGGCGTACTCGGGTCGCGTATGTAATGGGCTCAGTGGGGAAAGGGACAAAAGGTGCTGGGCCCGCGAAAGTGGGCCTGGCCTCAGTGTGAGGCCGGGCCACCGGCTGGTGGGAAGTGGAGGCAGCAGCAGCGAAAGAAGAGTGCAAAAGTGGCTGCGAGGCGGCTAGAGAGGTCAGTGGCACAGAAGTGTGGACAGACGCCACGACGCTCTCGGAGAAAACGGCAGCAGTGGGGACAGAGGGCTCTCCGCACTCGACTACGGTCGGCGGGCGCTCGGGTGGGGCAGAGGAAATCGGCTCGGCAGACAGAGGGCCAGTGGTGGTAGTGGGTGCGGAGGCGGTGGAAGTGGTGACAGCCGCAGAAGTGGTGGAGGTGGTGGAAGTGGGCTCAGCTGAGATACTCCCGACACCGACAGCGGTGTCAGGAGCAGCGGAAGAGTCAGGTACAGGCTGAGGGGCCACAGGGTCAACAGGCTCGACAGCAGGCTCGGCAGGGTGTGCAACAGGGTCTACAGGGGCAGCGTGGGCCTGCTCGGCCTCCTCGGCCTCGAGCACGTAAGCAGCGGGGATGAGGACATCTATCACAGGGAGCCAGTCAACGTGGGCTGGTGCAATCTGAGTCCGAGCAGGGCTCGGGAGAATCATGTAATCGGCCCCATAAGGGCCGTGCAACCAGACCCAGTGACGCTCACCGTGCGGGCGAAGCATCTTCATCCGGGCCATGACATCAATCGACAAAGAAGTGGGGCCCGGAACTCGCCGCAGGTCGTCGGGTAGGTCCTCGCCGGTCATCATGGTAAGCAAGGTGATCAGACCGCCGCAGCATATCGGGGAGCGAGCGCCCACCGATACAATGATGCGGTCTAAAAACCAAGCCGCAATGTCGATCACGACGGCGGGGACAAGCTCGTCTCCATCCCTAGATAGAGCTCTGGGACGTGTCATCGTGTAGAGCATGTAGAGCTCTGGCGTAGACATCGTGCCCGGCTCATATCTGGCCAAAAAGGTCGTCGCCATGAGGCGCTGGGCTATATGGAGGCAGGGGTGGACAATGGCCGAGGCCTTGGCCCTACTAGGGTCGAAGGCGGCGTGGAGGCCCGTGATCCGTGCCCAAAAGGCACCGGCGTCGAAGGAAGGTGGGGGGATGTGGGTAGGGGCGTAACTGCGATCGGCTCCGGGGACAGCGGGCCACGAGAAAAACGCTCTCATCATATCGAGAGTGGCCTGGCACTCTCGATCCATGAACCGAAACGAGCATCCCTCGTCGGTCCGGGTGATCGAACTCAGAACCTCAAGTGTCGGGCGGGTGAACGTGTCCGCCGACACCTGAAGGAAGTCGCGCCAACCCACGTTGTCGTACAACGTGAGTATCCCCTCTAGTACCCCCAGGCGTCCTAGGTCAGCGAGGTGTGCAAACCTGGAGGGTACGATCGAGCGCTGGGAGATACGGTCGAAGACGGCACGGTGTGCGTCGTCTCGGAACGTAATCCCGAGCGGCCCGACCAGTGGAGCCGGTGGTGGTGGCTGTGGTGCGGCAGGGAGAGGCTGTGCGGGCTGTGGGTGCACTACAGGCTGTGCGGGGTGTGCGGGGCCTGCAGGCTGTGCTGGGTGGACGGCGTGTGTGGGAGACGGTGGAGGAGAGTCCTCCAACTCGTGGGAGGGGCCGGCATCATCCGACCGCTTCCGCTTAGCGGAAGCTCTCTTCGACCGCGGCCGTGTCCGGGGCGGCATATCTGCCCCGAGCGCACGCCGAAAAGTGAAAAAACGTGCGGTGTGTGCAAAAGAGTGGAAGGAGTATACCCAGACACGCCGCGAGTGCTCAGTAATGGAAGCGTGCGAAGTCCGCGCCTCCACGAAGCTCCAATCAGTCCCGAGAAGCTCCCCTGGGCTCCCCTAAGCTCCAATAAGCAACCTGCGCATGAAAAGGCGATATCAGTGAGTAATAATCAAAATGTATGGAGCATTAGGGGTATCATAGATAGATATGGAAATTGATTTGGGGTAGGGGTTCGTTTAACACATGGATCCTCAAAAATACGCAAAAAGAGGCGAAAATAGGCGAAATAGGGGTACCGGAGGTGACCGGAGGCACGGCCACCGGCGGCGACTCGGGCGAGGCGACGGGGGTGCTCGGCCGGTGGTGGCGGGCCGGGCGGCGGCGTGGCAGCGGCGGTCGGGCGAGTGAGGTGCGAGCGAGGGAGGATCGGGCGAGGGAGCTGAAGGGGCGCGGGCTCGTTTGGGGATTTTTGCGATTTCGAAAAATGCGCCCCCCTCGCCCTTATATAATAAAAGTTACGACTCGGCCGAGTGACTAGGCCGCTCGGCCGAGCGGGATCAATGAAAATTTCTCCTCGCTTACGCTTCGGCCGAGTGGCTTTGCCAGACTCGGCCGAGTGGAGTAAGTCCATTCGGCCGAGTGACTCAAGCTACTCGGCAAGACTCGCCCTAGGAGGGTATCCATTTTACTCGGCCGAGTGAATATATATACTCGGCCGAGTAGCAGTTATATTGGAATCAGGAAAATAAACAGAGAGTTGGGTACAGCAGACTTCCCTCGTTCATGAGCGACTCGGCCGGACGACCTTGTATACTCGGCCGAGTGACTAGTATGCTCGGCCGAGTGAGCCTTGTGTTCTGCTGTTTGTCTTCGTTTGGGCTCTAAACTCCGTCTTTCTTCCTCCAGTCGACTCCATCTTCCTCCTGAGCCTCAAGCGCCTTCTTGGGGTGCTCCTCGTCGTCTCGTTCATCCTCCTCACGATGGATCTACCTATCTCCTCTCCTGTCAAGAAAAATAGGACCCGTTACCACAAAATTTTTGGACGAACGACTCAAAACACTAAAAATTTCTAAAACGAAAATAAAGAAAAAGTGAAAATAAAGAAAAAACCGTCGGGTTGCCTCCCGACAAGCGCTCGTTTAAGGTCGTGAGCTCGACCCCATATAATGTTCAATCAATGCGGGATGTTTGGTGCATACGAGATGCACCCGTCAAACTTTCCGGGGAGAACTCTTGGATTCGAACGTTGCGGCGTCGTGTTCTCCCGCGGTGGTCTCTCGTCTCGAATAGTGTTGGGGGGAGGCTCCCCCAAGCTAGCATTTGCCCCGGTCAACGGCTTAACCGGTGATGCCGATTTCCGTACCGGCGGAGCTTTCTTTGGAGACTTTAATTTCGAGAGCTTACAGAGCTCTCGAATCCTTGCGACATCAGCGTCGCCTTCATCATATTCAGCGGAGAGGTCGGGGGAATCATCTTTCTTCTCATCTTGGCCTAAATCCGGGCCTTCCTCGAAATCTTCATCAAAAAGAGCGCCGATTGAGTGGGGAATCGCCTCTTCAATCACCTCATCAAGGAGGTCCGAGAGGTCATCCGACCGCTCTTTAAGCAAATATACTCTATTGGTTTCACCCGTCGGGATTCCCTCGGAATAGTGCTTGAGCCTTTGACCATTTACTTTGAATGTTGCACCATCCTTGCTTTCCAACTCGAAAGCTCCTCCCGGTTGTATGTGCTTGATGGTGAAAGGTCCCGACCAACGTGACCTCAACTTACCGGGAAATAGTCGGAGCCGGGAATTGTAGAGCAAGACCTTGTCTCCTACTTTGAAGTCCGTGACGGTTATGCGGGCATCGTGGAAAATCTTGGTCCTTTCCTTGTAAATTCTTAAGCTTTCGTAGGCGTCTCTTCTTATCTCATCAAGCTCGTTGATGTCCAAGAGTCGCCTCACCGCCGCACTCTTGTAATCATAGTTAAAGGTTTTGATGGCCCAATATGCGCGGTGCTCCAACTCTACGGGTAAGTGGCAAGCTTTCCCATAAACGAGCCGGAACGGTGTGGTACCTATGGGGGTGCGGAAGGCCGTGCGATATGCCCATAGAGCGTCGTTTAGCTTCATTGACCAATCCTTTCTAGATCGATCCACCGTCTTTTCGAGAATTTGCTTGATTTCTCTATTTGAGACTTCCACTTGGCCGCTTGTCTGGGGGTGATATGCCATGCCAACTCTATGATTTACCCCGTACTTCTTTAGCATGGCTTCAAACTTATTCTCTATGAAGTGGCTCCCCCCGTAGCTTATCAAGGTGCGCGGCACTCCAAAGCGCGGGAAGATATTTTGCTTAAAGAACTTGGAGACGACCCTTGCATCATTGGTAGGGGTGGCAATTGCTTCCACCCATTTGGAGACATAGTCAACGGCCAATAGGATGTACTTGTTACCATTGCTCGACGGAAATGGCCCCATGAAGTCTACTCCCCAACAATCAAAAAGCTCAATTTCTTGGATGGGTCTCATCGGCATCTCATTGCGCTTGGAGATATTCCCGGTCCGTTGGCATCTATCGCACCCCTTCACAAAAGTGTGGGTGTCCCTAAACATTGTTGGCCAGAAGAATCCGCTCTGCAAGATCTTAGCGGTTGTTTTAGAGGCGGCATGATGTCCCCCGCATGGTAGACCGTGGAAATGCAAAATGATAGACGTTGCCTCCTCTTTAGAAACACACCTCCTCTTTAGAAACACACCTACGAATGACACTATCTTTGCATATCTTGAAAAGGTAAGGATCTTCCCAAAAATAGCTACGGACCTCATGCATAAATCTCCTCTTTTGTTGCGTGGACATCCCATGCGGTTTGATTCCGCAAGCCAAGTAGTTGACGAAGTCTGCGTACCAAGGTACTTCCCCGGTCCTTACCGCATATAGCCTCTCATCAACAAATGTGTCGTCAATAGGTAAGCTCTCATCCTCCTTGTCGCGAATGAGCCTAGATAAATGATCCGCCACGACATTGTCTGTACCCTTCTTATCTCTGATCTCTAGGTCGAATTCTTGCAACAAGAGTATCCACCTAATCAACCTGGGTTTGGCCTCCTTCTTGTTTAAAAGATACTTCAACGCCGCATGGTCGGTGTGGACAATCACCTTGGAGCCGAGGAGGTAGGAGCGAAACTTCTCTATGGAATAGACGACCGCTAGAAGCTCCTTTTCGGTAGTTGTGTAGTTTTTCTGCGCGTCATCCAATGTCTTGCTTGCGTAGTATATCGCATGAAGCTTCCTATCTTTCCTTTGTCCCAATACCGCTCCAATGGCTTGGTCGCTAGCATCGCACATTAGCTCAAAAGGAAGGCTCCAATCCGGCGGTTGTATGATGGGCGCGGAGACTAGTGCTTCCTTCAAGGTGTTGAAAGCTTGCAAGCATTCTCCTGAAAAGTCAAAAGGAATATCTTTAGCGAGCAAGGAAGTAAGTGGTCGAGCGATCGAGGCGAAATCCTTGATGAAGCGGCGGTAAAACCCCGCGTGACCAAGGAAGCCTCTAATGCCCTTGACATTAATAGGAGGAGGAAGTTTTTCGATTACCTCAATCTTTGCTTTATCTACCTCAATTCCTCTTGAGGAAACAAGATGTCCGAGAACTATACCTTCCGTGACCATGAAGTGACACTTCTCCCAATTGAGAGTGAGATTGTTTTGTTGACACCTTTTTAGGACTTTAGTGAGATTCTCCAAGCAAGAGTCAAACTCACTTCCATAAACCGAGAAATCATCCATAAAAACTTCCATAATATTTTCAATGTAATCGGAAAATATGGATGTCATACATTTTTGAAAAGTGGCGGGAGCATTACAAAGGCCAAACGGCATCCTACGGTATGCATAGGCGCCATAGGGACAAGTGAAAGTTGTCTTTTCTTGGTCATCTTCGTGCAAAGGGATTTGGAAGAAACCCGAATACCCGTCTAGATAGCAAAAGTATTTATGGTTCGCGAGGCGTTCAAGCATTTGATCAATGAATGGCAATGGGTAATGGTCCTTTCGGGTGGCTTTATTGAGTTTCCTATAGTCAATACACATTCGCCATCCCGTGACAGTGCGCGTAGATATTGGCTCACCTTTTTCATTTTTTATGACAGTCATCCCCCCTTTCTTGGGGACGACGTGAACGGGGCTAACCCATCTACTGTCAGAGATAGGATAAATTATACCGGCTTCTAACAATTTTAGGATTTCCTTTTTAACCACCTCCTTCATGTTCGGGTTTAACCGCCTTTGAGGCTCTATGGAGGTGGCTCCGGTATCCTCCAAATGGATCCTATGCGTGCAAAGCCTAGGGATTATCCCTTTTAGATCGGAGATAGTGTATCCCAAGACATCTTTGTGGCTCCTAAGAACGTCTAGGTGTTTTTCAAGTTGGTCTGGCGTGAGGTGGGAGTTTACTATCACCGGGAAAGTTAATTTCTTACCCAAGAATGCGTACCTTAGATTCGGAGGTAATTGTTTAAGTTCTACCTGAAGAGGCGCCTCTCCTTCTACTTCATCGGCTCGCATGAGTTTTGCTCCTTCCCTGCCATCCGGGTCTAGCTCGTGCTCATGTGTCGCGCTTTCTTGTGAAGAGTCAGACTCACTACTTAGTGAGGACGATGCATCGAAATAAGCATTCTCCGATTCTGTGCTAGCATCGTCAGAGTTTTCAATCGGCTCTGGTTCGTTCCTGGAATCAAAAGACACATCAGACGATTCATAGAAGCAAGAGTAAGTGTCATGGGGTGTAACTCCCTGAACGTTAGTTTGCTCTGAACATCCTTCTGAAGTATAGTGATCCTCGACAATTGTTCCACCGTCTTCGAAATATAATTTGTCGTCGATCACGTCAACTCTGACGTTGCCCCCGATAGTCCCCTCCGGGGAGATCTGGTCCATCACGAAACTAGCAAACAGTTGTTCGTCGGGGTCCTTGACATCGATAGCGAAAGCTCCGGTAGCGTGGACCTCATCGACAAGCTCCTTAAGGAGGTCTGTGAAGGAGTCATAATCTTCCTGACTGAGTCCTATTGTTGACATTGCATTCTCCATTCTTCCTGCAAGGATCTTATGCAAAATACAGGGAGAATGTGCGAACAGAAGAAAGTAAAGAAAGAGAGAAATAAGAAGTAACCGGGTGGTCGATGACGAACACCGTCAAAATGCACTCCCCGGCAACGGCGCCAAAAACTTGATCGCTCCGGGATGTGACCCCAAAGAACGGTTGTAGTTTTACCGCAAGCGCACGGTATAGCGGCAAGCGGGTATCGAACACATGGAGGACGAATGACCGTGCTTGTTCCAATCAACCTGGCTATCTAAGAGAGAGAATATTGCCTTGGGTGATCCTGTCACAATCGTCAGAAAAAATGCGGAAATATCAATCAAATAAAGAACGTCTAGGGAATGGGGAATCCCCGCTACTCACCGTATTTCATAAATGTGGTTTATCGGTATCAAAATTGCTAGAATAAGATTTCGGATGAACTAGTCGCAACTGAATGTGGAACCAAGCTCACGCTCTCGCGCTGTTGCCTGTCTATAGCTATCCTAGGTTTGGGTCCAATCTCTTGCAAACCCTAGCCTAGGGAAGCTAGCATTAGGATCAACATCATGGTCCAATCGCGCACCGAGCCCAATCTCTTGCAAACTCGGTCCACGACCTAGATTGAGATAGTTCCTACCCGTCCAATCTCTTGCAAACGGGTATCGGCATGGAATTGCAACCGGAGATCCTAGTATCGGTCCAATCTCTTGCAAACCGATACTTCGAAAATCCGACTCCAACCCAATTCGGATTTCTAGGGCTTCCTATCAAATTGGGATCCAATCTCTTGCAAATCCCAATTGATATGAATACCTAGCAATCCGTAGTAAATCGATCCCAATCTAATCCCTAATAATAATTCTAGCTCAATTTCTGCCAATTCATCACAAATATGAAGATGGGCTTGTAGGGTTCATCCCCACGCCCCAAGACGTGGAGACTACTCATAAATCATAGTAAGATCACAAAAATAATCGTTGAAATAAGCAATAGAATTCATCACAATAATGAGATAAGCAATAAAAATAGAATTTTTAAGGAAAAGAGATGCAAACCAATGTAGTTCTTCAATTAATCCAACAAAAATCCAATATTTGCTTCTTCTCCAATCACAAGAATAAAGCTAAAAACTAATCTCAAAAGCTGCAAAAAATCTAAGAGAGAGGCTCTCTAAACTAGGGTAAAAACAGGGTTTAAATAGCCCTCAAAATCGTCCAAAAATCGTGACCAAAATACCCCTGCACAGCCTGTTTTCCGCAGTTTTCGCTACAGGCAGCGCATCGCACTCGGCCGAGTGACAAAAGTCGCTCGGCCGAGTGAAAACCCTGCAATTTTCCAGTAAGTCGGGGCTTTCAGGGGTCTTCACTTCGGAGGCGGCTCGGCCGAGTGAGTTGTCGTCACTCGGCCGATGACTTCATGATACTCGGGCGGACGGGATTCTACACTCGGCCGAGTGGGTCTTCTGAAGTTCAGGCAGCCGAAAAACAGTAACTTCGATGTTTTGGAAGGGCTTCGTCTGGGCGCCACTCGGGCGGACGTGATATAGTCACTCGGCCGATGTGGTCTTCGGTGCTCGGCCGAGTGCACATAGAAATCGGTCTGAACTGGTCGGCTGAGCAGTGTCTCGCTGGTCGGCCGAGTGGCTCCTCCACTCGGCCGAGTGGGACACAAAAAATGCCCAATCTGATTGTTTTGGCCTCCTCGTCGCTCCTGCGACGTTCATTCTTCTTCCGCTCCTCTCCAACAGCAAAATACCCCTCGGGGAGGTCGTCGGTGACCGTCTAGAGTAAGCGCATCTCGAGATCACTCCAAATCGCGCCAAATCACCTGAAATGCGACAAAAACAACAAATCGTGAAAAGCATCGCAATATCGTCGATATATCGTGAAAAACATGATTTGGGCGATCTAAATGGCATGCAAACATGCGGAAAAAAGGTGTAAAATAAGGAGTGATCACTAGTCGGTCGGGAACTCTTCTCAAACCGACTAGTTCATTAAATCAAAAATTCAGAAGTTACTGTTTGCTCTTAGTCGGTCTAAGAACAACCACCGACCGACTAGATGTGAAACTAGTCGGTCAGAACTTGCTCTCAGACCGACTAGTTCCTTTGATAAATTTTACCTAAGTTACTGTTTATCGTTAGTCGGTCAATGAACACTAACCGACCGACTAGGTTGCAAACTAGTCGGTCGACGGGCCTTCACAGACCGACTAATTCACTTCCCAGATTTATTCTTTCTTACGCTGCTTGATTTTAGTCGGTCACAGTTGGTCGACCGACCGACTAGTTCTTAAACTAGTCGGTCAATAACCCTTCTTTGACCGACTAATCACCCCCGAAACCCTAGGTTTCGGGCAGCCGCCGCAACTTTTCCTATTTAAACCCCCGATCGTTTCTTTTCTTTCTTTCACTTCTCTTGGCCATTTTCTTTCCCCCTTGACCTCTGATCTTTCCCAAACTTCCTCTAGCCCTTCCTCCTTCCTCCTTCCTCAAGAGCCCCTCTCCCCCTCTATTTGCGTCGGCCATCTCCTCTAGGCCGCCGGCCAACCCCCAAAACCCCACAAAATCCCATTTCTCCAGATTTTCTCCCCATTTCCAGATCTGAGCCGTAGTTCTCCGGATCGTTCTTCCGTTGTCGTGCTTGCTCGGCATCGTTCTTCCGCTACGATACGGGTAGTAAATCGATCCTTTAATATTCTCATAACCCACTTTGTGATTTTTGTTAAACCCTAATAGAACTGATATTGTTTTGCCATGGCAGCGATCCCGTTCCGTAGAATAGAGTTGTGAGACGTTTTACCGTCGATCGTCATCGTCGGTATTAGGCAAGTGAAACTTGCCACTTAGGGTTTTAGGCCATGCTTTAGGCCATTTGCTTGTTGTAGGCGTAAAAGAGACTAGGCAATGAAATGATAGTTGCTTAGACGCCCTTGATCTAGCTTGACAACGAAGCTAGATCCGTCATTTTTATCATGTTGCATTCATACTATATGCCATGTTTAAATTCGATTATCGGTACGCAAAATTAACTGTTTATTGCCATGACATCTCATGTAACAACTGTTCCCATGATTGCGTAGCACACGCTACACCTAGTGAATTGATTGAGGCTAGGCACCTGCTTTTAGCGGGCACAACCCTACGCCAAAAATACTTATGGATTGTGAACCAGAAAACGAGCTCTTGTGCGGGGCAACCTTGGCTCATTTATTGAGCATAGTGTACAGGGACACTGGCTTGTTTACATGTGGGAGGGGTAAGGGTTAAGCGGCCATTCAACTGGGAGTCTGCCCGATCAGCAACTTCAGTTGTAAGGCGTAAACTCTGGGTTCTGGGATAGTGTTAAGCGGCCACTCAATGTGAATGTCCAACAGTTCAGCTGTAAGGCGTAAACATCTACAAATAACTTGAAACGTGACTAGTGAGAAGATTGAGATTGTTAGTAGCTTGGCTACTCTTGACATGCCATGATAATTGTTCTCTTGCACTTATTGTTACACCATGTCTTACTTGTGCACTCATACCATAACTGCCATGTCATGCATACTATAACTGCTAGGTTGCTAGTTTACCTTCCTTTCAGTTTCCTTGCCCAAGTCTTTTAGACTTGCTGACATGTGCCCCTTTTACTCTTTTGGGTGACACATGTTAGATCCTGAGCCCGAGGTTGCTACTGAGGACGTGGTGTTCGTTGACACTGAGTCAAAGCCCACGTTCATCGAAGAGTTTGAAGACACTGGCGATCAGTCGTAGAGACTGTTTGTGTTATTGTTTAGACTGCTTTAGTTGTCGGTGCGTAGCACCAATACTTTGTGCCGTGTTGGCTTTTGTTGGCCATGTTTTGGGCCTAGACTCTTTCTTTTAGCCTGGTGGCTTTTCTAGATATTAAACTTAATTTTAATGTTTGGACATTGCTGAGATTTGGGATTTTATTTCTGTATCTCCTTGTGTTATTATCTTGTTCTGCTCGTGGTTACAGGGACCTGCATATGATTTATTGACGCTTATCAGGCGTGTAGCTTCACAGCTCCACGTTTGAGCGGACCTTCTCACGTCTCGCCTCCATTTTAGGGAAGCGGGGCGTGACACAAGTTAAATTCTATTAAAGGCTTTCCTAAGCTTGTCTTCCAAAAGAAAAGCTTTTGTGACTCGTGTCAACGAGGCAAGCTTCTAAAATCGTCATTTAAACATAAGAAAAGCATTTCATCTAAGCGACCTCTAGAGCTATTACATCTAGATCTTTTTGGGCCAACTAGAGTTGCTTCATTAGGAAATGCACGATATGGAATTGTCATCGTTGATGACTTTTCAAGATTTACTTGGGGATTTTCCTTAAGTAATAAAAATGATGCTTTTAAAAACTTCACAATATTTGTTAAGAAAGTACAAAATCTCATTGGAACCACCATTGTCACTATTCGTAGTGATCATGGAGGGGAATTTGAGAATGAGTCTTTCTCAAATTTTTGTGATGAAGTTGGTATTACTCACACCTTTTCCTTCCCTCGCGCACCTCCTCAAAATGGTGTTGTTGAGAGAAAGAATATGACGCTAGTGGAATGTGCTCGCACTATGCATGATGATATCCAACTTGGCCATCAATTTTGGGCAGAAGCGGTACATACCGCTTGCTATGTGTTTAATAGAATACTTTTGAGGCCCGGCACCAAACAAACTTGTTATGAATTGTTGGTTGGTAGATTACCTCAAGTTAAACATTTTCGAGTTTTCGGTGCAAAATGTTTTATTAAAAACATGTATGGTAGTTTGGACAAATTTGATCCAAGATCCGATGAGGGGATATTTGTTGGATGTTTCTCTCGTAGCAAAGCCTACCGGATATACAACAAACGAACCTCAACGATCGAGGAATCTCTTCATGTTTCATTCAATGAAAATTTTGTCCCGTCTAGAATTACTAATGATGATGACTCCATGGATGTTTTATGTGATTCTATTGGTAATTCTAATTCTATTGATTCTAATGATACTAACCCTACTAATGAGTCTTTTGAGAATGTTCCTAGTGATCAGGGAATTCCCAAACGGCTTCATACAGTTCGTGACCATCCCTATGAGCAAGTCATTGGCAACATACATGATAGTGTCAAGACGAGATCTCAAGTCAACTACTTCGCTCATTGTGCCTTTGCCTCCTCAATAGAGCCAAAGAATATTAACGAAGCTTGCAAAGATAGTGCTTGGATCCTAACCATGGAGGAGGAACTCATTCAATTTGAGAGGAATGAGGTTTGGGAGCTTGTTCCATTGCCTTCGAAGAACCACACCGTTATAGGAACGAAGTGGATTTTCAAGAACAAGACCGACGAGAACCAAATCGTCATCTGGAACAAAGCTCGGTTAGTAGCTCAAGGCTACCGGCAAGAGGAAGGTATAGATTTCGAAGAATCCTTTGCTCCGGTAGCTAGATTAGAATCTATTAGATTATTGTTATCTTTTGCATGCCATAAAGATTTTAAACTCTTTCAAATGGATGTAAAAAGTGCGTTTTAAACGGAAATGTTGTTGAGGAAGTTTATGTTTCTCAACCTCCGGGTTTTATAAATGAAAAATTTCCAAATCACGTTTTCAAACTTAAGAAAGCACTTTACGGTTTGAGACAAGCTCCTCGAGCTTGGTATGACCGCCTAAAGAACTTTCTTTTGGATTTGGGTTTTAAAATGGGTGAAGTTGATTCTACATTATTTGTTAAGTATTCGAATAATAATATTATTTTAGTTCAAATTTATGTTGATGATATCATTTTTGGTGCTACTAACTTCACTCTTTGCGAAGAGTTTTCTAATGTTATGAAGGATCAATTTGAGATGAGCCACATGGGTGAGCTCAAATATTTCTTAGGTCTCCAAATTCGCCAAATGAACGATGCAATCTTCATCCACCAAACCAAGTACACGGTGGAGTTGCTAAAGCGGTTTGGAATGGAGTATGCCTCAGGCAAGAAGACTCCAATGAGCACTACTACACATCTTGATAAAGATACGGGCGGCAAAGATGTAGACATTCGTCTATATCGAGGTATGATAGGTAGTTTACTATATCTTACTGCTAGTAGGCCCGATATTATGTTTGTCGTATGTGTATGTGCTCATTATCAGTCTCAACCTAAGGAATATCACTTAGTAACGGTAAAACGTATTTTCCGTTATTTAAGTAACACACTCGATTTCGGATTACTTTATCCAAAGTCTAGCACATATGAGTTAATCTCATATAGTGACGCAGATTATGCGGGATGTAAATCCGACAGGAAAAGTACTAGTGGCACTTTCCATTTTATAGGAAATTCTCTTGTCTCATGGTTTTCCAAGAAGCAGAATTCCGTATCACTTTCAACCACCGAGGCGAAATATATTGCCGCCGGTACTGCATGTGCTCAGGTTCTTTCGATGAGACACACTCTTAAAGACTTTGGTATAAACTGTGATACTTGCCCTATCATGGTGGACAACCAAAGTGCAATATGTCTCTCTAAGAATCCGGTACACCATTCCCGTTCTAAACGCATAGATGTCCGGCACCATTTCCTTGATGATCATGTTGCTAAAAAGGACATCATTTTAGTGTACGTTGAAACCCAGAAGCAAATCACCGATATTTTCACGAAACCACTCAAGGAAGACTCCTTTGTGCGGTTACGTCGAGAATTGGGGATTATGGGTGAATCCGAGATTTAGGATTCATATTTTCAATAATCTTGCATGATAATATTTTCGTTATATTTGCTCATGCTAGATGTGGTATCGGAATTTATGCTCTATCCGAGATTTAGAATTTATGCTCTATCCTATATCACCGATATTTTCGTTATATTTGCTCATCCTCTATCCTATATGTTGAGATGTTTTGGATTTTTGGTTGAATTTTCGGAATTTATGCTCGAATAATTCATGAACGTCGCATTTAAGATTTTCGATGTTTTATGGGGTAGTATAATGATGTATGAGAGTATTTCGATGTATCATCCAAGTGCGATTAGGAGAGAACTCAAAATTTCAGAATTTCAAATTTTTGGACTCTCTTAGTCGGTTCAAGTTCATTGGCCGACCGACTAGATTCAGTTCTAGTCTGTCAGCGAATGAACTCAGACCGACTAACTCTTGCTCAAAATTTGGCTTCAGTTACTGTTTGCACTTAGTCGGTTCAAGCTCATTGGCCGACCGACTAGATTTCATTCTAGTCGGTCAGCGCTTGAACTGTGACCGACTAAATACGCAGGGGCTGTTGTGTCTTTTGGCATTCCAAACATTTTTATTCTTGCCCGCACCGATTAGAACTCATTCTAATCGGTGCAAACTTTTCTTCTCAGCCCTAACCCCGCGACTTCTCTCCTCCCTCCGACGTCTGACTGCCGTGCTCCGGCCATTTCTGGCCTTCTCCGCCGGTGCCGATCTCTCCCAGGGTATCACTCTCACCTCTCTCAGCTCCTAGGGTTTCCTTCTAGGTCAAAATTCAATTTCAGTTAGACATAGGGTTTGTGTTAGGGTTTTTAGCTTTCGATTTCTGTCGATTTCGTGCGTTGTTTGTGTTATCTCGTCTCGATTATGGCGAAGACATGTATCCCCA
The DNA here is from genome assembly GCA_030789695.1 of Scilla litardierei. NCBI lineage: Eukaryota > Viridiplantae > Streptophyta > Magnoliopsida > Asparagales > Asparagaceae > Scilla > Scilla litardierei. The sequence goes on along the minus strand of CM061137.1, from coordinate 67,181,122 downwards.
TCCGTCCATCTAGTCCGTCTCCTATGACCGTCGAGTCTCCTCCTACGGACCCCCCCTCAAACCGAACATCGTGACAAATCGACCAATCCATCTTCCTCTTCGCCTCCTCTTAAGAAGAGAGGACGGCGACTGCGAAGCCTAGAGCCCGATCGTCTTCGCAGCCCAAGTCCAAGCCTACTTCTTTCTGTGCTCCCACTCCTCCCGCTTCTGACTCCGACGTAGAGTATATTCTGGAGACCGAGCCTATCGATAGGGCTCCGACTCCTCCTCCTAGATCTAGCACTCGTACGTCTAAGGGGAAGGCTCCCATGCCTTTGGGCGGTGTCGATATATCGTTGTGTCGCGATGACCCGTTGTCTCTCGCGGCTTACAACCGTATTGAGCACTGTCCATTGATATTGGAGCACTTCGTTCAGTTCTCCGATTTTCCACATCTCGCCGATCTTCTTTCCTCTAGCGGCCTCATAGATTATCTTTGCCATGACCCCAAGGCGAACCCTCACACGTACCCCCGTCTCGTCAAATTATTCTATGTGAATCGTGTCCGGGGTCAGTATGACAACACTCACTCCATTGAGACGACTGTCTTGGGGACACCTATTGTCCTCACGGCAGAAATCTTAGGGGAGTTGATAGGTGTGTCATCCTCTGGCCTTCTTCCAGCTAATATCTCTGTGGATGATATTTCTGATCTTGACCAGACCATGCTTGCCGAGATGTTTCATATGATTCCTCCTGCCATGATTGGCGTCCCTTCAAAATCTTTTAAGCCGAATGCTTGGGTCTTAAATCTTATCTTGAAGTCGTGCCTCCTTCCGAAGTACGGCTCATCTAGATTGCCATCTCAGCCGTTCCTCAAGCTGATCTACGCTCTTTTCATGGGGAGCGTGATCAATTGGGCTCGTATCATCCTAGATAAGATGGACTCCTTTGAATGTATCCGAAAGTCCACAAAATCAGCTCACATCCCATATCCTTGTCTACTGACCCTCATTTTTCGTCATTTCAGCGTCCCTCTCCCTCCCGATGACCAGCGTCCTCTTGGTCCTCCCCTGAATGCGACGGTCATCAAGAAGTCTCTTGCGATGCTTTGTCACGTTCAGAGGACGACCCCTTCAGCTTCAGCTTCAGCTTCTGCTTCAGCTCCTCCTCCTGCTCCTACACTCGCTGAGTTTGCAGTTTCTCTGAGACGTGTTGAGTCTCGTGTTTCTCGTTCTGAGGAGATGCTAGCTCGCATCTGCTCTCACTTGGGCATTGAGATTCCTCTGTCAGTTTCTGATGATGAGGAAATGGATGAGGTTGAGCTCCATGAGCTTGTTGGATCTCCTGTTCGTTCGTCTGCTGCTGCTGCTTCTGCTGGTGCTTCCGAGAGCACACCTGCTGCCATCATTCCTTCGATGGATGTTTCTGCTGGTGCTCCCGAGACCACTCCAGCTGTGACTCTTCCTTCTGTGACACTCCAGTCGACCCAGTGACCACCACCCCTTCTGCAGAGCCTGCTGCTGTTGCTGATCCTCCCTCTGCCTCCTGAGCTTGCGTTGGAGGACTCTCCTATGTGCATCTGGATGATATATTTAGTCATGAGAGAGAGGGATAGGATAGTTGGTGGTTATGGATTTTTGATATTTTTGGATGTTTTATGATGTATTTTGATGTATACATGTTTTGTGATACTTCGATGTATGCTGTGAGATATGTTGTATGATGTGCCCCGATCTGAGGATCGTTTATATTATTGTTGGTAGATGTATATTTTTGATGTATCCATGTTCTTATATATATATACACACACACACACACACACACACATCGTGTTGACAATTTCTTCTGTGTGCACATTGTATATTTTTTTGTCTCTGATGTTGACTTCGTCGCTCGACGATTACATTTGATTTAATAGAAATTATTTCTATGAAAACATAGAATTGTTTTCCATGCACTTAATTCTTCAAGAATGTTGATATTGGAGAGTATGTTCCATAACTCAATACGTGAAATTGATTTGAGTTTTGATGATTTTATTTTCGATTATCGACTATGGTCTCGTTGGCACGCTTTGATTTTCTTCGTATTTTCCTTTGGTGTCGTTTGGATCGTGGTCGTATTCTTCGACTCCCGTGCTTTTATTTTTAGCCATTGTTGTTGTCGTTGATCTCCTCCCGCTTTTTTTGCTAATGCCAAAGGGGGAGAGAATTAATAATGACGATGTGATAAATGATAATTTAAAGCAATTTACCGTGAATATAATTTGATATGTTAGATTCAGGGGGAGTTAAGATATAAAAATGGATTTAGATCCTAAATTTCAATAATTGGATTCTCATTTTATACTTTCCTCGTCTGATTGATGCTTATGATTATTAATTTATATGGAATTAACGTGTCATCAATGCAGGGGGAGTAAGTAAATTTCATTTGAATCATTATTATTGATTATTATTTATGTTGGTTTGTCATCACCAAGAAGGGAGAGAATGTTGAGTATTGATTCCCCGGATTTGGTTTTGATGATGAACAAACATAAATATCGTGAACTAACTCTTTATGAGCGCAGTTATGGAGATCATCGCCAAATTTCTATGAACATTAAAAGCGACGTCTCAAGACTTCTTAAAGCGCGTGATCGTGTGCTTGATGCTTCGTTGAAGCTCAAGGACCATTATTGAAGTCAAGAAGATTCGATTGAAGCTTTTGAAGATGGTTCGTCAAGTTTTATCTATAGTCTTCTAGCTTCTTTCCGTAGAATGTTAAGCCTTGAGTAGGTCTTACATTTTAATCTTTATAATGCTCATATCTTAGAGCTAGGATTATCTTAGAAGCCTATACAAACTTTCCCGAAGCTTCACGCTTCATTACGCGGCTTCTTGTGCATCTTAGTTGGTTCAAGAAGAAGAACCAACCGACTAGATGGCAATCTAGTCGGTCGACAATCCTTCTTGAACCGACTAGAATGCCTTGTTCATTTTCAGCTCATTTGCTGTTTACAGTTAGTCGGTCCAAGAAGGTTCACCGACCGACTAATTGTGAAACTAGTCGGTTAGGAATCCTTCTTAGACCGAGTAGTTAAGCTTTCACTTTTCAGCCTAACTTATTGTTTACAGTTAGTCGGTTAAAGAACAACGACCGATCGACTAGTTGTGAAACTAGTCGGTTGGAATTTGCTCTTAAACCGACTAGCTGTTTTTGAATTCAGCCTATACCTTTTTCATCTCTTAGTCGGTCAAAGAACACCCACCGACCGACTAGTTGTGAAACTAGTCGGTTGGCAAGTCTTCTTAGACCGACTAGTTCTTTATGTCTGAACTTTCTCTTTTGGCTGTTCTCCAGTTAGTCGGTTCATGTTGAATCACCGACCGACTAGTTGAGAAACTAGACTGCTTCAAAATAGAGCCGTTGGAGCATTAAATGCCACGAATTTTGCTCTCTCTTTCCTCTATCCTATATATACTTGAAGGGCTTCTTGCTAAGCATTCAAGGCTGATATTAATTGAAGTTTAGAGAATCAAAGAGAAGCATCTATTCTCATTTCCAAGCTCATTCATTTCTCAAGAATCTCTCTCTCACTCTTATTTCTAAAGAGAGATTCTCATTGATTGTGAGCCACTCAAGCCAAGAGCTTGATCCAAGGTCACCAACATCTTCCTAGCCTCCCATTGCTGGTCAACATCTTGGAGCTAGGGTTTGGTGTCTTCTTCTCCTCCAAAATCCTCCTTGCCCTAAAATCGTAAGTTTACTCAAGGCATAGGATTTTGTTGGTGAGCATTTCATATTTTAATTTTCTTTGATATTGCAAGTTTTACTCTCGGTTGTGAGAGTTGTGTGTGATCCCGGTTTGTGGGAGTCACATTTTTATTTGTGTATGATTTGATCTTGTAGAGGTTTTCTACAAATATTTCATAGTGCAAATTTGAGTTAGAGGTTTCTAACTCAAGTATCCAGAGGGGATCTGAGTGTTTGGGACGTAGGATCACCGGGAACAAGTCGGGGAGACTTGGGTGGATCCGAACCCGTTATATCGTTTGTTTGCGATTGTATTTCTTTGTTGTCAATATTTTCATTTCCGCATTGTTGGTTGAGTTTACAAGATAATTAGAAATTATCATCTTAATTATTTTAAAGTACTATTCACCCCCCTCTAGTACTTGTGCAGTAGCTATCAGGGCATTACAAGGATATGTATATACTTGATATGGTTTATTGGATAGTATAATACGTTTTAAAATATTGATAATACTATAAATTATTTTGGATATAAACATATGTAATAGTAGGACATATAAATACAATTAAACACTGATAGTATGTAATCCTAATATGTGTATGATCGATTAGGATCATATGTATGGATGTATAAACAGTACGATATTCATACAATGATTTAACCCGATATCTATATAGATGGTGAGTACTAATATATAAGTATATGACTATGCATATACATTACTAACCATTATCCCATCAAGTTCTTTGGATTTATAATATGGATATCCAACTAATTTAAAGAGGATATGTCAAGGTATATGCTTGTTTATAAATTATTTGGAAGTCATATGTAAATTATAGTATGTTATATAATTGGGTTACCATCGTGACATATATTAATCAAATCTATGTAACTGTGGTCATAGACAGTATATACTAGATCATACATGATATTACAATAGTGTATCCATATACTGATATATGTACAATAATATACTAGTAATACCTATTACGATATCCTATGCTCAAATACCCATATATGCTTATGTTTACCTATAACGGTTTGGTGATGAATATATCGCATACGAGAAGATTATATCCCACAATTGTATCATATTATACAGCCATTATATCCTCTGGTAATATTACCACGAGATTGTTATAACCGTTATACCTAATTAGGGCGTATATGGGTATTAGCATCCGGATCAACATTATATTAACTAGGTGGATAGTCGAGCATTAGTGGTATGTCATATATGATGGTATCATCCATTCAATCTCCGGCTATGCATAGATATACTCACTCCATATTGCTTCAATTAGGTTATTTGTATGAGGCCATACAATCAGGACATTGACCGATATCAATGTAGATATGTTCTCTTCATATGAGGGTTCCTTATACTTTTCATGGGTAATACATAGGTGTAATACGCTCAATCATCAATATCATAATATAAATGATTAGTACACCATATATGAATTATATGTACGGCCAGTCAAACCAACCACAATAGGCAGTACATGCATATTAGGAAATATCTAGACATCAATAGTCAAGGTAAATTAGTCTCCATCTGCTTATTACATGATACAAGTTGGCGGTATACTTGTAATCTGTCATTATAGTCTGAGGAGGATTAATTATATCATTTTGCATCTTGTCCTTATGGAAATCTATTGAGTAAATTATTGCGAACCCACAATTTTGCATTTCCTATAATTAATACCCAAATGACATTTCACGATACATCAATCAACTGAGATGAATATGGCCGTCATACCGATTCAGCACACGGTACGTACCAAATCTATCACATATATATAAGTGTGTGTGTATACATTTATTTCTATACAATTTTCTTTTTTTATGATCTACGATTGGTCGTGCAATGAGTGTTGGGTCGGTAACTGCCAGATCATATGACCTTAGGGCACCGGGCCAAGAAGGACCCCTCGAATCTACTAACTCAAACCAAATAGGATCCTTCTTTGTATGCACTCCCCCAAGTTAGACCTTTTGACGCGAGGCCCCGACGGTTCCTATCGTGGGGATCCGGTTACTCAGCTTCGTTGGGAGAACTGTTCATAAATTTTTGGATATATATAGCTAGGGCTAAGTTGACACATATTATCAGGGTATACTAGGGCATATTAATGGTTTAAGTGCACAGAAATTATCGGTATATAATATAATGTTATTAACAGATACATATTAATACCATACATATTAATATAGTACTAGTAAATCACGTTATATCGTATTAGATATATGAGTATGTGTCCTACATATATATATAAATGCATTATGATACATATGGTACTATCCAATAATCATAGGTCATAGGCGATCTCCTGATCCCATATATGTTATTATTTTGGATATTATTATGAAATATCTCTATACATTATGTAAGTATGTATAATGGTAATATAATATTAGGTATTAGACATGCCTTATATTTAAATTCAAGGACTTATCATATAATAAGCACTCTAAATAACATCACCACCCAGTAATGTCATTTTAATTATTCAACGGTGTTCAGGTCCCACAGACGTCAATATGAACTCATCAATAGCACATAGAATTACGTCATTTATCCTAATATAATACGGTATATCCACAACACATACCCTATCTAATATAATCTGGGTATATAGTATATATATAATAAATATGTTATGATATTATCCACATATACATACAGGTGTATAACTGTATATATATCACGCATATTATCGCCATTGGGGATATCCAAACTTCTATATAGACAGAGGGCATAATCCTTTATTATATAATTATGTTGTGGGTATAAATATAAATGGATATACATATCTATGATATTATACATAGTAATGATATAAATATCCAATGGTATATATACATGTGATATACCGTAAATTGGATATCACACATGTCTTATTAATACACTCTAAATAACCCATGCTAATTGATATATATATCTAATCCGTGATATATAAAAAGACTATGATATATAATATCTTCCATTTGGTTAGTATACTATTATTTATGTATAGTATATGATAAATTACCCATATTTTATGATATATATATACGAGGAACTAATATAAATTGATATAAAATAAACTAAATTACATATATACTTAATTATCTATACACTTATATTCCAATATACCTTAATAATATTGGTTGGATATATATCGTTAATAATGATATCCATATATAGGTATGGTATAAGATAGTATAGATATTATATTATATTTACCATATATTATATTTGACAAGATATCTATTACTTGAATATAGGTAATGGGTGTATATATTTAATGAAATATATATGTGGATAATATCATATATAACCTATACATGTACACATATAAGTTATATATGATAAAAAATTAGTACACTTTTAAACTTTGGCTTCAAATTTGAATATAATAAATACTAAATGTGATATATAGTATCCATTTATAGTCTGTAATTAGGTAGTTTCATTATAGGAGTTAACCTATGTATCTTGGTAATGCTATCGATATACTTGACCTATTTGAGTTAATATGCTCTGATATACTTAGCTATGGTCATATATTCCATGTAACATTGTATTATTATATTCCCAAGTTATCCTAATTCCCTATGATATTATGTCTATAGATAATATAGCTATATTATCTAACCAAAACATATAACCAAATGGATTGATATTAAGATGCTATACAATGTATATTCTGGGCTATCTTCACGCACATATTGTAAGATAATATTATTGCTATATAATGAATATCTGTCATGATAATAGTAGACATATTATGTAATAGGATATCCATGAATATACCTAACCACTTGCTATGACATACTTACTATATTGTTACCTATAGTACGATGGGCCATATCCATACCCCTCCAATACCCTACAATATGTGCACCATAACTGCTGAATGACATACGATACAATCCCAAGGTTATGACTATTAATCTATTCCTAGGCTGTAAATTCGATATGGCCCAAGCCCCAACAAGGCAAAAGTCATGTTTATTCACGTGTCTTAGCATTGGTACATGATATGTATACTAGCTCGTAACACCAATCATCAAATTTAATCCATGGGTTCAACATTAGTTCAGAACAATCTACTCGCAATGTTGTTATATGAGATTTGTGAGTGGATACCTGGTGTGTATAGACCATATTTGCCAAGAATTTTTTCATAGAGAACTTGCTGGCAGATATGTCCCTTTAAATTTCCAACATGCAAAATAATAGGCCATATCATATCATCATGTTAGTATGCACATATTGATTAGTTGATATATATTCTGTAAGATGAAAGTCAGTGTTCATGATATCTGGAGTCCGGTAAAAATAATAAGAGGTCTATGTATAACCGTTCCAAGGTCTATATATATTGGACCAAATTCCAGGTCTCTAGATATCGGAATTAAATGTCGTTTTCTATGCCATCGTTGTCTCGAGATCTTCGATTTGACAGGTTGTTTCAAATTCGAAACTCAAAAATGGATTTATGGTTGATTTTAGAAGTTTAGACTTCTATTAAAATCAATCCCAAATACCCATTTGATAGTCCCACATTGCTCGTAGCAAATGAGGAGGGGCTGGCCCCCTATATAAATATGAGATAGTCCTCCTCATTGAAAAGTGCACAAAGTCTCTGATTTGAGAAGCTCTATAATTTTTTATATACGGCCGTGTGGATATATCTCGGGAGATGCTAATATATTACACGTATATCTACCATAAGATATCTCACTAGCTTAAATTATTAGTACATATTATGTAACGGATATAGTGTAATGACTGTGAATTGTACATATTATTAGGAGGTATTACCATGTACTAATGTTAGTTGATATTAATGTATATAATACATAACTGGTATACCTATCCACTAACATATTCTGATTATATATTAGATACTGAAAATGAACAATGGGTAATCTGTACTTGTATTCATATATGTAATACATGTAGTATGGCATTGTATAATCATATGTAGATACCTATACATAACCATAATATAAATTATCCATATATACCATAAATTATAACTTATAACTAATGTATTTATATACCTATACATATGAGTATGCATATGAACAATTAGATTATATTGGATTAATATATTTTAATCTAGTGTACACCATTTATCAGAATATATCCTCGGTTATTAATATCAAATATATTGTACTAGTATACTACATTGTATAATATGGTATACCACAATTAATATCATATACAAGCTGAATATGATTATATACCTGTATATGGGCACTATTGATATGTTGGTACAAAATTAGAGATATATATTATACTTAATTCCCAATGATATGTATATAATAGGAGAATATACATATTTATACAGTTAGAAAACCTTTATATCCTAATTTACGTACAAGATATGTTCAGATATGATATGTATTAATATAACCTGCACATATCATATCCGTTTGTGCGTGGTTAACTTATCCATAATCCATTACCTATACATACGCTTATTGGGTCTGATTATAAATATGTATAATATATTTTCATAATACAAATATATCGCATTAACCTAAATAATCAGTAGTTAACATATATCATATGAATTATGGACTATTTTAGCTATATACTTCGTGATAATACATACTAGTATTTGCTATCATATAATTATTTAGGTTAATTATAGATAACTACTGGTATTAATATTTACGGTTATATATACTAGTATTATCTATTAATTATGTAATACCTATTATGTATAATATCTATATGTTATAATATAAATATTTATTTAAGTTATTATGATATCAACTATTATAATCCGACCATACTAATAAATTCCTTATAAATATTTTATGAATCGTTCAGGTAATTAATCGTGTCTATAGTACATGATTACATATACGTAATGATAACTAATACATTACCTAGTATACAAAATATAATTTGTCCATATATCATACCTTAATTAGCCTGATGATATTACAATATTACTATACAGAATGTACAAATGATAATATAGTATTTGTGCTAGATATACATATATGACAAATAGCTGTCACCATACTAAACTATCAATATACATATTATAATATTACGCCGAGATCGGATCACGAAATATGTATCCCAAAGACCTAATATACATTCTCGATATATCTGTCATATGTATTGAATGTGTTGTTATATGTACCAAACATTATTGCTGTATTATCTGATGTATCATTTTCTGGATACATAATTTATAATCGGGTTACCTAACTAATATCTAGGTGTTAACCTATTATTCATTGGATAAGATAATATTTCATCAATAAGGTTAATTGAGAATATTCCCTTCGTCACTAGAAAATATTGTACCCGGAGTTAGTCCAATCTGTATCGTATTGCCATACAACTTTTATAAGTCACTTACAATCAAAGGAACACACAAAATACGATGATACTTATACACTAAAATTTTATGGATCGATATTCATAGGCACAATAAGCGTATGTATACATGAACTGGACTATTGTTCTAATATAATCTAAGATATGAAAGTTCTAACATGTGTAGCAATGAAGAATGAGTGAAGGATCTGTATGTCAAACCGATAGCTCATATTATGATAAAATGATTGCCCTACTAATACTCATGTAAGTAATCATAACAGTGAAATAAATCAGGTATGCTAGCAAATGCTGCACCAGCACAATTATTTTCTACACTGATAAGATTGTAAGTGACTGATATGATTGCAATGGTCCAAAATAATAACCATCTAGTGACTGATATGATTGTAAGTTGCTGAGGTGATATGCATTAGGATAACATATTATATTAGTAGTGGATACGGGTGTGTATGATCGGGTAAAATAATATGTATCTAATAACATATAGAATATAGCGTATTTGGTTACAAACATATTGGATAAAATTATAATATACCTACCAATATATTATTAATTGTGACATCGGTAATATTATGGCTTAGTGTAACCAATATAGTTGTTAGCGTATAATATGGCTTAGTACACTAATAATCAAGTAACATATTAACATATTTGCAGTATTAATGTATAGCTAACAACTATCAATCTTATACGTATATATATAGTGATGGATAGTTATGTTATCTTGTACATGTTATATAATATATCAATATCCATATCTAGTGTGACAATTATCTTAAATCCTAATAGGCTATAATATATTGTTAAACACGATTTAACATTATGACCTATATTATAATTTATCCGGATTGTATTTAAATATCATATATATTATAGTTATATACAGTATATATAGTATAATATGGTCTGGTTCTCATATGTACATATATTGTCTTACCATATACTAATTAATAACAATACACAAAAAAAACCCCTAGGATAATATTTTACAATTCAACATGATACTTGTATAATAATATCCTATATAAAGATTACTATACTGATATTCTAAACCTCGATTGAAAAATATAATGGTATGTAAACATGTGGAAAATTAATCCTAGATGATGTCATGTTGGTACCAATGGATCAATAAATCATAACCCATTCTTAATCTGTCTGTATTAGGCGATATCGGACAGTAAAGGATATAATACAGTATATATACATTCCACTTATTACTCTATTTCATAAACCAATTTATTATTTTACTCAATTAAATGTCAATCATACGCTTATTGTGCCTAAATAAGAACACCACTTTAAATATACCTTTTAATTAATCTGTCCAATTGATAACAATGTCTATACCCTGTTTGTATTATGATTGGCATATGTACGGGACTGTAAGATCGCCCAAGGGTAAGCCACATGTCCAGTGGATCGGATCTGCGCCCGCTCACTGCGCTCTCCGAAATCGCTTCGATCTTCGATTATAGCCGTCGGATCGGTCGGATCATTTTCTGCACCAACGCGTTTGCAGAGGGGTTGGAATTGAGGCGACTAAAATAAATCAATATGAAGAGGATACAGATATCGATACTCGTATATGGATATCTCGCTTATTAAATGATATATATTACAACTGCCTTAAATGTTGTATATAACCAGGGTTTTAGAGATATAGTAATGTACTATTTTGGCGGGTACATTAGGGACATATTTGCCTAAAGGATATAGTATCGTAACTTGGGTATAATATTTTGCTATAGAAATGAATAGTATATGATGTACAATATACTTATATCCTTTATTAAATTGTTTATAATTACGATATATTATAATGTGATAATACTTATTAGTTATGTATGCGTGTAGATTATATTATTGGTATGTATTATGTTTTATCAAATAGGTTATGATATCATATTGAATATCCTATGACTAATATTACATCTAGATATCCAGAATAAAGTTATCCATCAGATATTAAAGAATATGGGTTTGTATCGGGCAGTCACTATATGCTAAATTTATGATAACTCTGTATAATTCTACATATTATGGGTAAGTGAATAATTTAGTATATGTATGTTCATAAGTATTAATCTCTATACATGATATTTTTAGTATACAGAGAAAAATTAACAATATAATTATGTATTACATTTGCATACACTATGTATCCACTAACATATAATAACTAGTTCTTCATATTTGTAATCATATGGAATATACTATGTGACTATGCATATAATGACATATGTATACTCACTTACCTATGCTTGCTACGGTATATACAATGTAATAGATATTTCCTACGTGTATATATGGTATGGTATAAATAGCAAACTATGATTTAAGTGATATTCATAATACTAGTATATATTATCACGATACATTATTACCCTTATATACAGGCCATATCTAACTAATTATTTTAGATATATTACCAATTAGGTTTATCATACCTACATACATAACTAATTATGTACCTGTGACATATAATATATGTAATTAAATAGTATTATTTAATATACTAATATTAGGTATAACCAATATGACATTTTTAGATATACGGGGTTATATACTCATTATATGCATATATATGCATATATATTATGTGGATATAATAGTTACAAGGTACAGTCACATATTGGATATACCTCATATATTATTATACCATATAACACAACAGTAATATATGTAACATATTAGGTTTATATTACATGATACCATCTATATACGCATATAATATTCATAGCACATTAATGTTAAATATATGAATATACACATGTATGTAGATAATTAATGATTCATAATATATATCAATTATAGTATATCCGTAATTTATAATATGATGGTATGTATAGTACTTATATATCATACGGATATAATGTATAATGTATAAATAGACACTATACTAATATTATATTTAATAAATGGCATTTACTTGTCATAACCGAATCATAATCTATACCGTAATATAATGTATGTATTAGATATTTGTATATATATGCAAATTTACTATACTATACGTTATAGATTACCAAACACCCATGCAATATTAATTATTTATATGTCCTACTATTATATATATCTAATACAAGTAATAATATATACTATGTAGATACATACCTAATTATATAACTGAATAATTATCGATATTATAGATATATATATAATGATACTGGTACATATGCATATATAGCTCATGATAACAAATGCCCATAGGTATACTAGATGGTATTATCATACGACCAAGATCCATATGACAATATCCTTGATATCATATTAAACATAAATCAGTTTAAATGTTCCTAATTATATCCAGTATCATTTATGCCATGATATATTTATTCTGAGATCCAGCTTGGAGAAGACTCGTGATCCACCGAGTTGATCAAAAATATCATCGATAGTGTACTACCCATGTCCAGTGTTCTTATTGTGCCTAAATAAGAACACCACTTTAAATATACCTTTTAATTACTCTGTCCAATTGATAACAATGTCTATACCCTGTTTGTATTATGATTGGCATGTATACGGGACTGTAAGATCGCCCAAGGGTAAGCCACATGTCCAGTGGATCGGATCCGCTTCCACTCACTTCGCTCTCCGAAATTGCTTCGATCTTCGATTATAGCCGTCGGATCGGTCGGATCATTTTCTACACCAATGCGTTTGCAGAGGGGTTGGAATTGAGGCGACTAAAATAAATCAATATGGTGAGGATACAGATATCGATACTCGTATATGGATATCTCGCTTATTAAATTATATATATTACAACTGCCTTAAATGTTGTATATAACCAGGGTTTTAGAGATATAATAATGTACTATTTTGGCGGGTACATTAGGGACATATTTTCCTTAAGGATATAGTATCGTAACCTGGGTATAATATTTTGCTATAGATATGAATAGTATATGATGTACAATATACTTATATCCTTTATTAAATTGTTTATAATTACGATATATTATAATGTGATAATACTTATTAGTTATGTATGCGTGTAGATTATATTATTGGTATGTATTATGTTTTATCAAATAGGTTATGATATCATATTGAATATCCTATGACTAATATTACATCTAGATATCCAGAATAAAGTTATCCATCAGATATTAAAGAATACGGGTTTGTATCGGACAGTCACTATATGATAAATTTATGATAACTCTGTATAATTCTACATATTATGGGTAAGTAAATAATTTAGTATATGTATGTTCATAAGTATTAATCTCTATACATGATATTTTTAGTATACAGAGAAAAATTAACAATATAATTAAGTATTACATTTGCATACACTATGTATCCACTAACATATAATAACTAGTTCTTCATATTTGTAATCATATGGAACATACTATGTGACTATGCATATAATGACATATGTATACTCACTTACCTATGCTTGCTACGGTATATACAATGTAATAGATATTTCCTACGTGTATATATGGTATGGTATAAATAGCAAACTATGATTTAAGTGATATTCATAATACTAGTATATATTATCACGATACATTATTACCCTTATATACAGGCCATATCTAACTAATTATTTTAGATATATTACCAATTAGGTTTATCATACCTACATACATAACTAATTATGTACCTGTGACATATAATATATGTAATTGAATAGTATTATTTAATATACTAATATTAGGTATAACCAATATGACATTTTTAGATATACTGGGTTATATCACTATGCAAGTTATATATAAGTTATATCAGGATTAAATACGTTAATCCCTATGATAATAAAGGTATTAAGTATCATATGATATATCTATTACTAACCATGAATATGCGGGTATATAATGGCCATATCATAATGCATAGTATATCAATACCAACTAATTAGTATTTTATATGGATTATATGCATATATATGATCATACCTGTATACTACACATCTAATATCAATGGATCAAATGGAATATAGTATATGTGTATAATCATAAATTCTATAATATATATCCGTAGGATAATATCTTGGAGCTTAATATATAATGGTGTACACTAGATTATGTTCTGGTATGCATATAGATTGAACTATATCTAATACATGGTTCATATGCATTACTAGTATACTCATAATACCTAATATATTTTCCAATATTATATCCATATAAGATTAAAGGTAACCTGATACATTTGAGTACTCTTTTTGAAATAATTCATATGACATAATTAAGGACAAAATTATTCATAGCATATAATAACCTATGGAAAGTTATTTCTAAATATATATGTATAACAACTGTACAATTATAGTGCCAAATCATTAACCTATTATCATCACGATATATATGTTTGGGTTCTATGTTGTAATATGTTAAATGATTAATTATGTTATAGATATGAATATAAACTAATTCATGGATATTGTTTGCGTATAAAAGGACATATATATTGTATATATGAATAATGATCAGTAAATGGTATATCAAATAACTATCTCACAGGATGTGCAGATAGGTTGGACTATAACCATCACAGCGAGCAGGTTATTAATGTCAGATTAACCGTATTATCAATGGTATAATTTGATTGTAAGTTATGCATAGTAATAGTGACTAAATAGTATACGTCATTTTGGGTATGAGATTATAGATAGGATAATATGGATATGTATAGTGAATTGCAAATATTTATATTATTGATATGGATATCTATACATGAATTATCATATTGTACATGCTTGTGGTATACATATGTTTATTTTTAGACAAATACAAGTTATTATCCTGTATTTGTATATATATTATGTGTCTGTATAATCCAATGGAATATTATTTATCATATAATATTTATAAGTATTGAATATATGTATATACATGAATTATCGGCTATTGGCTATACAAAAATATTAATATTGAATCTATGAGTTAACAATATGCACATAATGTATTATATACTCACGATAATAATTACGCTATATGTGTGTAGTCTGTGTGTGGTAGGGTGTGGGTATAGTCTATATATGTTGTCGATATGTGTCGAAAGATGGTGAACTATGCGCTACCTACACCGTCCGATATATACAATATATACAAACATTTATTGGGATAGAGTAATTATTACAAGTACAGACACAATACACATATATCCATTATGATTATTTCAAGTACTATTATAATATTGTATGTTTTCGTTTAGATGACCAATTAAAATTAAGGACATTATGAAGTGTCACCATCTATAATCATTACATATTCGTAAATCTATTAGTATACCCACGATACAATATTTGGGATAAACTCATACGGTCGATGGTGAATGAGGATAGTATATACATACTAAGATGTTTGTTGAAAGAATATATGAGTTGACGTGGGTATACTAATAGATAATGAAGGATATGTCACAGATATTTAGTTAATGGTAATTACTGGTGTGTACATATTACTGGTTACATTAAAAATAATGATATACCAGATAGTATATATAATTTATATTATGGTTATATTTGTATACCATTATATTTTTCATATATGTGATAATATTATACCAAGTACATATATATATATATACCTACTATGACATTAAGGGTACTAGTGTATACTTATACTGGAGTTCGATCTTACTAAAATGCAATTCTTTATCTTGGTATATTACATTTAAATTTATAAGGTTTGTCTAGGGCATGTTATATTACAATAACTCTTCACCAGGATACTTTACCTAATGAAATCCGTTTTAATAAGAGGGTGTTCTAATGATCTCAAATAACCGATTTTGCAGACACAGTAAAACAGATCAGTTTTTTGGCATTTGAAACACCCTCTTCAGCCCTATAAATGTGTCATATCAAGAATATATAACCGAATGCTGACCTATATACAAATTTATTAATGGATTTGCATATAAGCATTGCTACTATAGTTTGTATTAATCCATATACGTTTATAGACGATATGATATAATTATATGATATAATTAATGATTCTATATGGTACATATATTATATATCTATACTATATTAATAATATGATATACTAACAGATAGTATGTATATGGTGTGAAACCTACTAGTATATCGAAACTATTAGATATGTAACAATTATATACCTATATATGTATATGTATTGTTATTATGGTAATATGTATTTAAGTCTTACGATATTTTACAATATAGTTATATGCGTGTGAGGTCTATGTATCAGTAATTATGTTGGCGTATACGATATATGTCACATGATTATAACATTCTGGTATTAATAGATATCCACATACCACTGGTTATGATCTTCCCTTCTTCTTCTAATAGTCATAAATAGATAATTATTTGAAAATTTGAGGAAGGTCGGTTAGGGCTAGTGTTTGATGGGATTTGCGGCTTGAATGGGGTTAATGGAGGGGCTTTGATGGTGGGGAATTAGTGGAGGAAGTGGAGGATGATGATTAGTAATAGTAAGGAGTGATGGAGAAGATCGTGTGGAAAGAAATCCAAACGACAGGGTCGAAAGAGGTTTTGAAGTCGGGTGAAATGGCAGTCAGGGTGGGGGTATACAATGTTACATTAGTATATTCCTAATATTTTGATATACGGTATCCAATGTGTACTAAATTATATCCGATCTAACTATAATTATGGCTAAAACTTGATACTTATGGATAATAAATGGGTATATATATGATGGGATATTAACATAGGTTGAAATAGAAATAATATTAAGTACTATTGATAACACATATATACCATAGTAGTATATTATAAGCAGATATTAATATGATCATAGATAGTATTGTACTACATATTCAAATGCTAATATCCCGTACCTATTACTAGCATAATAATAACATATTAAATCCACTATATAATTATGAATAGTAATTTGTATACCCCCACCCTAGTATGAGTTATATGATATAATATCTAATTAATATGGATATAATATATCATAAGTTATAACATTGAATCGGTAATACAAATTTACTATTGATATTAGCATAGCATACCGTTATTTACTGTTATGAATATCCTTTTTATATAAACAGTTATAATAACGTAAAACATGGTATATATAGGGTCAAATCATACTAATAACGTATAACTTAATATTTTATACTGTTATTATTTACTGTCATATGAAATAATAGGTATAAATATATATTACATGTACTATCAACAATATACTACTGAGTTATATTAGTACATTATATCTTGTATCTCTTGGTATATAATGCACTATCATAAATATATTCCTGTAAATACGCTTAAATATGGTTAGTATTAAATACATATTAATATGTAGTAATATCTATACCTATTAATATGATAACTTTGATTATTAGTGTACTAAGCCATAATTACCTTATATCACAAAGTATATTATCTTATGATAGTTGTATATAGATATACAACGTTATTAGAGAAACATATGGTCCAGTAATTATGTTCTTAATACATTATGTAATATTATATATATCAATATCATAGTATGATAATTAATTACAGTATAATATATTAATATAATATATGTATTTTGTACTAGATGTTATATACAGTTATAGTACATAATATATGTATAATAGTTACAAGGTACAGTCACATATTGGATATACCTCATATATTATTATACCATATAGCACAACATTAATATATGTAACAGATTAGGTTTATATTACATGATACCATCTATATACGCATATAATATTCATAGCACATTAATGTTAAATATATGAATATACACATGTATGTAGATAATTAATGATTCATAATATATATCAATTATAGTATATCCGTAATTTATAATCACTACTACAAAAGGGCCTTTAATAGCGCTTAAATAAGGTCTTTAATAGCGCTTTACAAGCGCTGTCTATCTCGCCGCTGCTAAAGGGGGGCTGGTTTTAATAGCGCTTTACAAGCGCTGTTAAAGGGTGCCTTTAACAGCGCTTGTTTGTGCAAGCGCTGTTAAAGGGGGGCCTTTAACAGCGCTTGTTGGTGCAAGCGCTGTTAAAGGCCCCCCTTTAACAGTGCTTGTTTGTGCAAGCGCTGTTAAAGGCCCCCCTTTAACAGCGCTTGCAGTAACAAGCGCTGTTAAAGGGGGGCCTTTAACAGCGCTTGTTACTGCAAGCGCTGTTAAAGGGGGCCTTTAACAGCGCTTGCACAAACAAGCGCTGTTAAAGGGGGGCCTTTAACAGCGCTTGTTACTGCAAGCGCTGTTAAAGGGGGGCCTTTAACAGCGCTTGCACCAACAAGCGCTGTTAAAGGGGGGCCTTTAACAGCGCTTGTTACTGCAAGCGCTGTTAAAGGGGGGCCTTTAACAGCGCTTGTTACTGCAAGCGCTGTTAAAGGGGGGCCTTTAACAGCGCTTGCACAAACAAGCGCTGTTAAAGGGGGGGGGCCTTTAACAGCGCTTGTTACTACAAGCGCTGTTAAAGGGGTGGCCTTTAACAGCGCTTGTTAATCCAACACCTCACTGTGTGCCTTGAAGCTTCCATTGTGCTACGAGACTTTGCGGCAAATCATAATTTCATGGACTCGTGCCATATTCATGCCATATTCAGATTCATATTCATGCCATATTCAGATTCCTCTGGTCCAACAAATACAAATACACAAAACTTGAAACATAATTTCACGCCAATTCTAACACTTCTTTTTGGTGGCTCATGAATATAATACAAGTTTACTTTGCATGATCAACGTTCTAACAAATTATCCTACAAACAAAGGACCAAATGCCAGAACATTCATCAAGATAAAGAGATATATCTATTGTTCAAATATAAGCAAAGCACTTGACAAATGTAAGTGTGCACGTCTTTAACAAAACTGTACAAAAACTAAAGTGAAATTTATTAGGTCTCAACATACAACAAGAGTAAAAACAATTCAGTGGGGGGGTCAAATAAACACTTGTTACTGTAATGGGTTGGACTTTAGAAAACCCCCCACTGTAATTCAAGCTCCTCCTCAGATTTATCCACACCATGGGGTCTGAACTTTACGACAGCATCATGCAGAGAGTGGTACTCTTAATGCCATTCTTTGTGCCAGCCATGGCCTTGCAGGATCCGGGTCAATGAAAGGGTGAGCTATGAACTGTTCAGCCTATTCATCCATCAATTCTCTGCACCATGCTACTGATCACTCCTTATTTTACACCTTTTTCCCGCATTTTTGCATGCCATTTTGATCGCCCAAATCACGTTTTAACGATATATCGACGATATTGCGATGCTTTTCACGATTTGTTGTTTTTGTCGCATTTCAGGTGATTTGGCGCGATTTGGAGTGATCTCGAGATGCGCTTACTCTAGACGGTCACCGACGACCTCCCCGAGGGGTATTTTTACTGTTGGGGAGGAGCGGAAGAAGAATGAACGTCGCAGGAGCGACGAGGAGGCCAAAATAAGCAGATTGGGCATGTTTTGTGTCCCACTCGGCCGAGTGGAGGAGCCACTCGGCCGACCAGCGAGACACCGCTCGGCCGACCAGTTCAGACACGATTTCTATGTGCACTCGGCCGAGCGACGGAGACCACATCGGCCGAGTGACGACATCTCGTCCGCCCGAGTGGCGCCCAGACGAAGCCCTTCAAAAATCTCCAAGTTACTGTTTTTCGGCTGCCTGAGCTCCAGAAGACCCACTCGGCCGAGTGGATTATCCCGTCCGCCCGAGTATCATGAAGCCATCGGCCGAGTGACGACAACTCACTCGGCCGAGCCGCCCCCGAAGTAGAGACCCCTGAAGGCCCCGACTTACTGGAAAACTACAGGGTTTCTCACTCGGCCGAGCGACATTTGTCACTCGGCCGAGTGCGACGCGCTGCCTGTAGCGAAAATTGCGGAAAACAGGCTGTGCAGGGGTATTTTGGTCACAGTTTTTGGACGATTTTGGGGGCTATTTAACCCCTGTTTTTACCCTAGTTTTGGAGAGCTTCTCCTTAGATTTTTTGCAGCTTTTTAGATCTACTTTTTGAAGGGTTTTCTGGGACCCTTAGGGCACAAAAACTCTAGTCCCGTCCTAAGTCGGACGGAACATAAACAGAAATGCAGCGGAAAAATTTTATGTTAATCTAATTAACATGCAACCCTAAGGAACCAGACCCTATTAGCCAGGATCTCTGCCAACTTGGGGTGGATCTGACCACCCCAAGAGGGATCTAACTACTGCGAATAATTAAATGAAAAACTTAAACACATACCCGGAATCTCAGCCCTGGTGCAGGCGAGATGTTCCGCACCGTCTTCCGAGCTGCTCCCGTCCCACGCCGAGTCGCTCCTTGAACCGCTCCCCGCACCGCTCCTAGAACCGCTCCGCATCCCGAGGCGATCAATCCCCGTGTCGCCGAGCCACCCACCGCCGAAGAAAGTTTCACGCGAGTGAAACCTCCGCCTAGATTTCGGATCTGAATCCGAACTCCTTTGCGGCTTTGCTAGAGCCCTCAGGAGCAAGGCAGAAATTTATAGGGAGAGGAGAATATTAATTTAGCTTAGATCCGAGCGTGCTCCAACATTTACGAGAGCCGCTCAGATCTAGAGCTTGGGACGACTTTTGAGGAGGAGAGCAGACCCCTATTTATATAGGCGGCTGACTACTCCCCTTTCTCAAAATCCGATGTGGGACTATTAATTTGAGTTAATCAAAATCAAGTTAGTTTGCACTTCACAAAGTGCAAACTTCCGTGAATTTTAACTCAATCACCGTTGAGCTTCATGATTGATACAACCTATCAATTCGAAGGGTGTTCAACGGTGAACGCGTAGGAAAAAACGGCTCGTCAATCCGAGTCCGTTTGACCCTTCAAACAATTGTCCAAAATAGCCAAAAGTCATGCTTCTCTTAGAAACATAGCCGTCAAGAAAATCCCAGGTTTCAAAAACCCTAACCAGAAAATTCGGGCTTGGTGGGCCTCCATTTTCGCAGGTTTCAGCCCAACAGTTTGGGCTGACTTGTTTTGGCTATAACTTGTGCATTTGGACTCCGTTTTTGACGCGGTTTGAACCTGCGTTTAGAGCGGGACGATCCCGTCATCTAGGTAACCTTTTCAACGCATTTATTTAATTAAATATAGTCTTAAACAATTTAAGACACATTTAATCTCTTTTGCATCAAATGCAAAATAGTCCATATCTAAGCTTAAATTATCATTTGCATCAAATACAAATGATCCGAGGGCATATTCCTCTACAGTTGGACTTGTTACAACACTCAAGGGTTTCTATGATTTTCCTTGGACATGTAAACTAAATTCCAAAATTTATTTACGCACACGGACCTATTCTGGTTGCATCAAGTTTTTAAATCGGAGTTACTTCTCCGAATTTCATCCCGGAAGTTGACTAAGTCATCATCAGTTATGATGTCTAACTCGACAATTCGTCTCACGAAATTCGAGTAATTATACAACTTCTTTAACGATCGATTTAATGAATATCTTATTGACAATGTCCTCATAGGACATTATCAAAACCTAGGCATTACGATCTGGGACTTAACCCAGAGAGAGGACTTAACTCAAAGTCACTTACTATGTATCGCACCGAGTCTCACTAAGTGTGATTCATACATTTTAACACACGGATGTGTTAACAGACTTGACCTGAGAGAAAATCACATTTTCTTTTAATTACACAAGATTTTATGTAGCTAAGTATTTGACCATTCGATCTAATCGAATCAGTTTAAATACTTTCTACTTTTCGTTCTTTATTTTTATCAGACTTGTGTTTCATCAAGAACACGTGTCTTAATAAAATATACGAATAACTTATTTTGGTTAAAATAGACTCGGGTACATCAGTATGTACGAGACTGAGTTCGACAACTCATTCTTCCACTGTCTTACAGATGGTTTTCAGCCATTATATCTGAGATGATAAGATTCACAAGTGTCCGTAGACTTCATAATACGAGAGGTCAGACCCCTCTTTATGTGACTTGTGAAGCTTAGTCTCTCGACACGGCCTAGTCTATTTTACCATATAAGTTTGCTACTATCTTGTGTATTTATATATTAACATTTAATATATATATATAGTTATTACAAATTACTTAACACAAAACATTGCTTCCGAAGCAAGGTGACGACATTCGTCAAATAATGTGTTAGACGTTTTTGTATAACTATTTATTCTGAAATCGTGACATCAAAATATATCACATTTTCATTTCCTCCTACTTATGCCTTTACTAATGATAAATTAAACTAACTTGCTCAATTGACTTTCCCGGAGTGCCTTCTTCCTTTTCTAAATCACATTTAGATATTTAAATAGCCCAACATAAATAAATGGCTACACAAGCGTCTCATGTATCCAAACGCCTGAGAGTTGCAATCTTGAGTGTAGCTCAAGAAGTTGCTTGTCTCAAGATCCGGTTGGGATACATAGCCTTGCATCGCTCATGCACTCGTATTCGACTCAAACAATTTGATCGAATTCTTGAACTTTGCGGATCAAAATTGTTTGTCCATACAACCTTGAGGGTAGCTCGACAAGTTGTAGGGAGAAACATACTTCGAATATCCTATATGTTCAAGCTGCCTCATATAGAGAAGAGTGACATGTATTAATTTATTTGTTGGACCCAGAACTTAATGAAATCATATTTCTTAAGTCTGTTCTTTAGAAGGTCATTTAATGTCAACGAGAATATAGTTTAATTCCATCAATTAGAATTTAACTTGATATTCAATTAATCAACTATTTGACCAGTTAATTTATTCCAATATTATATTTTGATTCCTTCGGTAAACATAGTCTTGCCCTAGTTTTTGCATATGTTCAATATTAAATATAGGTAGATTGGCTTTCATCTATCTATATCCTCCCACTATTTTTACGATCGTTTTAAAGCTTAATAACGAACGATTTAATCGAATTTAAAAATTAGTGAAAGAGGGATCCAATCATCCCGAACCTCACAACCTTGAGGAGACTCAACAAGTTGATTGGTTCCATGACTGGTAGACTAACTCTTGGTCAATCACATCACATGTGATTCCCTGTCGATTTTTACCCACAGTCACTTATGATCTTGAGGAGACTCAACAAATCATAATGACTGGTCTAGTCAGACCCTTGATTTCGTGTCCAGATTTGACTTAGATTGATACTCGAGGAGACCCGACGCATCGATTTGGGTCAAGTCTAGACTACATCACATGTATGTTGGAGTTTGTTCCTTAAAGAAAAACAAGTCACAGCTTGAGGAGACTCAACAACTATAATTGTCTTCTTTGAGTTACCAAGCTCCAAAATCAAGGAGGGATACGAATTAATCTTTAATAAGATTTATAACGCATTGACTAGATATAGTCCAGGGTGTCATACAATCATGATTCGCGACATTGCGGTCCAGCGGAACACAGCCAGGGAATTGACTAAGCCAGGATCACTGCCCCTTGTACTAGCAAGGGTTGACCCAGAACTCTTAGCCAAGCACATTGACTGGATCATGGTCCATTGAATGAAGCTTGTCATTTTTGTATGTGTGCCATAGACTAAACAGCTTTTATTAACAACTAATTAATCCTATCAACTAGTTGCATCCTTAAATTCAAAATTTTAGGATTTGTTTAATAACTTTTATTAAGTCCTTATCAACTATAAGGTTCACGTGCTATCCTAATCGTTATTAGGATTTTAATAAAATTATTAACCAACGCTAAAAGCGAAGTCCTTTAATGAGAATTAATAATAACAATTAGAATTAAGAAATCATTAAAAGGACTACCATAATCAGGAATTAGGTCTTAAAGGGTTGTTAATATTTTATTAAAACATAGCATGTCATTAAAATTCAAGTAAATAAATTTTAATCATTTTTAATGGCTAACCTAAAGGGTTGTCTTGTGTTATCAAATAAGGGACAAGAAGACATATCCATTAAAAATTTACACTAATTTTATCGCATAAAAAGTGTACAACTATTTAACAATTAAATAGACTAAAGTTTATCGCATAAACAATTTTAGCATGCATACTTAAATTTAACATTTAAATTTAAAAATACGATTTTTAAAACATTTTATTTTATCTCATAAAGTAAAAGCTTGTTTAAAAAATCATAACATTTGCATGCTTCTTTAAAATATTTATCGCATAAAAATTTTAAACTTTTAAAATCAGTTTTTAAAAATATCTTATAAATTTAAAACATCATTTAAAAAATTCCATGTTTAAAATTTATCACATAAAATTTTAAACAACATTTTAAACTTATCGCATAAAGTTTTAAAGCTTTAAAACAATTTTAAAATTTATCACATAAATTTAAAAATTCCATTTTAAAACTTTCATGTTTAAAATTTATCATATAAAATTTTTAAACAAAAAAATTTAAATTTATCGCATAAATTTAAAGAAAACATTTTTCTGTAAAAGCATTCAAATAATAAATTCGCAGTCATAGATCAGCATACAGACCTGGCTCTGATACCAATGAAGGGTTTTCTGGGACCCTTAGGGCACAAAAACTCTAGTCCCGTCCTAAGTCGGACGGAACATAAACAGAAATGCAGCGGAAAAATTTTATGTTAATCTAATTAACATGCAACCCTAAGGAACCAGACCCTATTAGCCAGGATCTCTGCCAACTTGGGGTGGATCTGACCACCCCAAGAGGGATCTAACTACTGCGAATAATTAAATGAAAAACTTAAACACATACCCGGAATCTCAGCCCTGGTGCAGGCGAGATGTTCCGCACCGTCTTCCGAGCTGCTCCCGTCCCACGCCGAGCCGCTCCTTGAACCGCTCCCCGCACCGCTCCTAGAACCGCTCCGCATCCCGAGGCGATCAATCCCCGTGTCGCCGAGCCACCCACCGCCGAAGAAAGTTTCACGCGAGTGAAACCTCCGCCTAGATTTCGGATCTGAATCCGAACTCCTTTGCGGCTTTGCTAGAGCCCTCAGGAGCAAGGCAGAAATTTATAGGGAGAGGAGAATATTAATTTAGCTTAGATCCGAGCGTGCTCCAACATTTACGAAAGCCGCTCAGATCTAGAGCTTGGGACGACTTTTGAGGAGGAGAGCAGACCCCTATTTATATAGGCGGCTGACTACTCCCCTTTCTCAAAATCCGATGTGGGACTATTAATTTGAGTTAATCAAAATCAAGTTAGTTTGCACTTCACAAAGTGCAAACTTCCGTGAATTTTAACTCACTCACCGTTGAGCTTCATGATTGATACAACCTATCAATTCGAAGGGTGTTCAACGGTGAACGCGTAGGAAAAAACGGCTCGTCAATCCGAGTCCGTTTGACCCTTCAAACAATTGTCCAAAATAGCCAAAAGTCATGCTTCTCTTAGAAACATAGCCGTCAAGAAAATCCCAGGTTTCAAAAACCCTAACCAGAAAATTCGGGCTTGGTGGGCCTCCATTTTCGCAGGTTTCAGCCCAACAGTTTGGGCTGACTTGTTTTGGCTATAACTTGTGCATTTGGACTCCGTTTTTGACGCGGTTTGAACCTGCGTTTAGAGCGGGACGATCCCGTCATCTAGGTAACCTTTTCAACGTATTTATTTAATTAAATATAGTCTTAAACAATTTAAGACACATTTAATCTCTTTTGCATCAAATGCAAAATAGTCCATATCTAAGCTTAAATTATCATTTGCATCAAATACAAATGATCCGAGGGCATATTCCTCTACACTTTTTAGCTTTATTTTGGAGATTGGAGAGAAGACAATTTTTGATTTTTGTTGGGTTAATTGAAGAACTCCATTGGTTTGTCTATCTCTACTCTAAAAATTATATTTTTATTGCATATCTCAATATTGTGATGAATTCTATTGCTTATTTCATTGTTTATTTTTGTGATCTTGCTATGAATTGTGAGTAGTCGCCACGTCTTGGGGCGTGGGGATGAACCCTACAAGCCCTATTTCATAATTGTGATGAATTGGTAGGAATTTTGCTAGAATTGCTAATTAGAGATTAGATTGGGATCAATTTACTACGGATAGCTAGGAGTTCATACCGATTGGGATTTGCAAGAGATTGGATCCCAATTCGATAGGAAACCCTAGAAATCCGAATTGGGTTGGAATCGAATTTCTGTAGTATCGGTTTGCAAGAGATTGGACCGATACTAGGATTTCCGGTTGCAATTCCGTGCCAATACCCGTTTGCAAGAGATTGGACGGGTAGGAACTATCCCAATCTAGGTTGTGGACCGAGTTTGCAAGAGATTGGGCTCGGTGCGCGATTGAACGATGATGTTGATCCTAATGCTAGCTTCCCTAGGCTAGGGTTTGCAAGAGATTGGACCCGAACCTAGGATAGCTATAGACCGGCAACAGCGCGAGAGCGTGAGCTTGGTTCTACATTCAGTTGCAACTAGTTCATCCAAAATCTTAATCTAGCAATCTCGATACCAATGAACCACATTCATGAAATACGGTGAGTAGCGGGGATTCCCCATTCCCTAGACGTTCTTTATTTGATTTGATATTTCCACACTTTGTCTGAGGATTGTGACAGGATCGCCAAAGGCAAATCTTTCTTCTAAAATAGCCAGGTTGATTGGAGCAAGCACGGTCATTCGTCCTCCCTGTGTTCGATATCACGCTCGCTGCTACACCGTGCACTTGCGGTAAAACTACAACCGTTCTTTAGGGTTACGTCCCGGAGCGATCAAGTTTTTGGCGCCGTTGCCGGGGAGGCGATTGCGTTTGATTCTTTCTCACCCTAGCTATTTCTTTTTTTTATTTTATTATTATCATTATTTTTATTTCTTATTTCCTACCTAACCCTTCCACGGTACTAATCATTTCTTTGAAACTCTGTTTTCCCTGTGCATGTACACGAGATCTACGGCGGACCCTGCAGCTATCTTATTTGATCCCGAGATCGAACGTACCGCGCGGAGACTTGGAGCGGAAAGGAGACAAAATCCGGAAGGGAGGTTTATGACCAACCCGGAAACTGCGGATCAATTAGCGGCAAGAATGGCGAGGATAATTTCTATTCGAGATAGGCTTCGGCCTAAGACCTCTTCCACTACCTCATCCATTACCATGCCGGGGTTGGCGGCTGACAAGAGCTTCGAGCTAAAGACTGGACTAGTGGTTCTGATGCAGCAGGATCAATTTCATGGGAATGCCCATGAAAATCCCCACTACCAAATCCAATTGTTCTTGTCGAAGTGCGCCACATTCCAGATGCCGGGGGTCTCCATCGATGCCATCAGACTGCGTCTCTTCCCTTTCACGCTAAAGGACAAGGCACTATACTGGTTGAGGACGCAAGCTGAGGGTGTCTTCACCACTTGGGACGAGTTGGCGAGTGCATTCATTGACAAGTTCTATCCACCCTCCAAGACGGTGAAGATTCGGAGCGCTCTTATGTCCTTCAAGCAAGGACCCCAAGAGACGCTCTATGAGGCTTGGGAGCGTTTTAAGGATCTGCAGCATCAATGCCCGCACCATAGTATAGAAGATTGGGAGCTAGTGCATAGCTTCTACAATGGTCTCCAACCGGGGACCAAACAAATTATTGATGCCGCGGCAAATGGTGCCATCTTGTCAAAGACTCCCGAGGAAGCTACGGCCCTAATTGAGGAGATGGCCTCAAACAATCAACAATGGGGCGATGAGCGAGGACACTCTACGTCCTCCTTAAAGCCGACTAGTATCTATGAAGCGAAGGCCGTAGCGGAGCTTACAAGCAAGTTCGATTCTCTCCACAAGGTAGTGGAGAGATTGGAGAAGTTTATCACGGAGCCCCAAGGAGCCCCTTACACCTCCGCACCGACCAACCAAATGTGTGATTGGCAAGACCAATCTCAAGCCATGTATGTGGGAGGAGAGCAAGGAGAAGGAGCCTTGGAGCAAGTACAATATGTCGCGGGGAACCAAGGATATTGGGCCAATCCGGCCGCAAGAAATCATCCCGGATTCTCTTACGCCAACAATGAAGGAGCTTTGAACCCGCCACAACCGCCACCTCAACAAGCCCGACCACCACTACCACCCCAACAACAACACTATCCACCGAGGGGGCCTACTCAACAAAATTTTCAACCGAATCAACAAGTTCCACCATATAGGCCGCCCGGATACAATCAAGGGTGGAGGAATCAAAATCAAAACCCTCCACAAGCTCAACAACGATCCGACTTCGAAGCTAGAGTGGAGGCGTTTATGGTCGAGCAAAATAAGGTCAATGCTAGCTTGAAGGCGGGGCAAGACTCTCTTAATATCGTTGTGGCTCAAATATCGGAGCAATTGGCGTTGCTCAATCGGAACACTCAACGATTGCCGGCGCAACCCGAGTAAAACCCACGGGGCAACACCGGCCACATCAATGCCATAGTTGCCGTCACCACTAGAGGCGGAAAGGATACCACCCCCGCCATGATTCCTACCGAGGAGCCCGTGGAGGAAAGTTTGGAGCCAACTGAGCCGGTAGTTGAAGTTGATAAGGAGAAGGAGCCACAAGAAAGGGAGAAATCTAGAGCGGAGCAATTGACCGAGGAGAGGCGCTTCATGCCACCGGTCCCATTCCCCCAAAGACTAGCGAGAGCGAAAATGGAGAAAAGGCTAGCAAAGTTCCTCGAGTATCTAAGAGGAGTTAGCCTCAATATTCCCTTCCTCGACGCCATCATGGAGATCCCCACATATGCTAAATTCTTGAAGGACTTGATTTCGGGGAGAAAGAGGAAGGAGAAGATCATACTAGCCGAGGAGGGCTCTTGGTTCACCAAGAGAGAGAAGGAGCCGGCCAAATTTAAAGATCCGGGGAGTTTTCGGATTCCTTGCACCTTGGGCGGCGTTCCTCTTCAAAAGGCGTTGGTTGATCTAGGGGCTAGTGTGAGCCTCATGCCTCTCTCCATGTTTTTAAGGCTAAACACCGGGACAAAGTTGAAACCCACCGACATGCGCATTCAATTAGCCGATGGACGGATAACAAGGCCGGTGGGGATCGCCGAAGACATCCTGCTACAAGTCCCGGGGGGAATATGCTTGCCATGTGACTTCGTAATCATGGACGTTAAGGAGGAGGGAGATACTTCGTTGATACTTGGACGCCCATTCCTCGCCACCGCCGGAGTCATCGTCGACGTGCGCGAAGGTACACTAACTTTAAACGTCGGCAACATCGAGGTGGAGCTCCACATTCCTAAGGCTATGAAGCACATGCCTTACCACAAGGAGCTTGATTACATGGACCTCCTTGATGAGGTAATTGAGGAGGCGATCCCCCACTCTATTGGCGCTCTATTCGATAAAGATTCCGAGGAAGGCCTGGATTTAGGCCAAAATGAGAAGAAAGATGATTCCCCCGACCTCTCCGCTGAAGATGATGAAGGCGACGCTGATGTTGCAAGGATTCGAGAGCTCTGTAAGCTCTCGAAATTAAAGTCTCCAAAGAAAGCTCCGCCGATACGGAAATTGGCATCACCGGTGAAGCCGTTGACCGGAGCAAATGCTAGCTTGGGGGAGCCTCCCCCCAACACTATTCGAGACGGGAGACCACCGAGGGAGAACACGCCGCCGCATCTTCCGAATCCAAGCGTTCTCCCCGGAAAGTTTGATGGGTGCATCTCATATGCACCAAACATCCCGCATTAATTGAAAATCATAGGGGGTCGAGCTCACGACCTTAAACGAGCGCTTGTCGGGAGGCAACCCGACGGTTATTGCTTTATTTTCACTTTTTCTTTATTTTTGTTTTAGAAATTTTTAGTGTTTTGAGTCGTTCGTCCAAAAATTTTGTGATAACGGGTCCTATTTTTCTTGACAGGAGAGGAGATAGGTAAATCCATCATGAGGAGGAGGAACAAGACGACGAGGAGCGCCCCAGGAAAGCGCTCGACACTTAGGAGGAAGATGGAATCGACCGGAGGAAGAAAGACGGAGTTTAGAGCCCAAACGAAGACAAACAGCAAAACACAAGGCTCACTCGGCCGAGTATACTAGTCACTCGGCCGAGTACACAAGTTCGTCCGGCCGAGCCGCTCACGAACGAGGGAAGTCTGCTGTACCCAACTCTCTGTTTATTTTCCTGATTTCAATATAACTGCTACTCGGCCGAGTACATATTTGCACTCGGCCGAGTAAAACGGAAACCCTCCTAGGGCGAGTCTTGCCGAGTAGCTTGAGTCACTCGGCCGAATGGACTTACTCCACTCGGCCGAGGCTGGCAAAGCCACTCGGCCGAAGCGTAAGCGAGGAGAAATTTTCATTGATCTCGCTCGGCCGAGTGACCTAGTCACTCGGCCGAGTCGTAACTTTTATAATATAAGGGGCGTGGGGGGGCACATTTTTCGAAACGCGAAAACCCCCAAACAGCCCGACCCTTCAGCTCCCCTCGCCCGATACCCCTCGCTCGCGCCCCCACTCACCCGACCAGCCCGCTCGCGCCGCCGCTCGGCCTGCCACCGCCGGCCGAGCACGCGCCGGCGCCTCGCCCGAGTCGCCGCCGGCGGCCGCCGCCTCGCCCGAGTCGCCGCCGGCGGCCGCCGCCCCTACCACCTCCGGTATCGCCTTTATTGCCTTTTTCTCCTCTTTTTGAGTATTTTTTGAGGATCCATGTGTTAAACGACCCCCAAACCCAAATCAATTTCTATATTTATCTGTTATACCCTTAATGCTCCATACGTTTTGAATATTACCCGCTGATATTTCCATTTCATGCGCAGGTTGTTTTCAGGAGCTTAGGGGATCCCAGGGGAGCTTCTACGGACTGATTTGGGCTTCGCGGAGGCGCTATCTTCGCACTCTTCCACTGCTTAGCACTCACGGCGTGTCGGGTACACTCTTTCCATTATTTTGCACACGCCGCACTTTTTACACCTTTTCGCCACGCGCTCGGGGCCGATATGCCGCCCCGGACACGGCCGCGGTCGAGGAGAGCTTCCGCCAAGCGGAAGCGGTCGGATGACGCCGGCCCCTCCCACGAGTTGGAGGACTCTCCTCCGCCTTCTCCCACACACCACGCCCCCCCAGCACCGCCTGCAGGCCCCGCACACCCCGCACAGCCTGCAGCGCCCGCACAGCCCGCACAGCCACCCCCTGCCGCTCCACAGCCACCACCTTCGGCTCCACTGGTCGGGCCGCTCAGGATTACGTTCCGAGACGACGCACACCGCGCCGTCTTCGAGCGTATCTCCCAGCGCTCGATCGTACCCTCCAGGTTTGCACACCTTGCTGACCTAGGACGCCTGGGGATACTAGAGGGGATGCTCACGTTGTACGACAACGTGGGCTGGCGAGATTTCTTTCAGGTGTCGGCGGATACGTTTACCCGCCCGACACTTGAGATTCTTAGTTCGATCGCCCGGACCGACGAGGGATGCTCGTTTCGGTTCATGGACCGGGAGTGCCAGGTCACTCTCGATATGATGAGAGCATTTTTCTCGTGGCCTGCTGTCCCCGGAGCCGATCGCGGTTACGGCCCCACCCATATCCCCCCCACCTTCCTTCGACGCCGGTGCCTTCTGGGCCCGGATTACGGGTCTTCACGCTGCCTTTGACCCTAGTAGGGCCAAGGCCTCGGCCATTGTCCACCCCTGCCTACGTATTGCTCAGCGCCTCATGGCGACGACCTTTTTGGCCAGATATGAGCCGGGCACGATGTCTACGCCAGAGCTCTACATGCTCTACGCGATGACACGTCCCAGAGCTCTATCTAGGGATGGCGATGAGCTTGTCCCCGCCGTCGTGATCGATATCGCGGCATGGTTTTTAGACCGCATCATTGTATCAGTGGGCGATCGCTCACCGATATGCTGCGACGGCCTGATCACCTTGCTTGCCCTTATGACCGGCGAGGACTTCCCCGACGACCTGCGGCGAGTATCGGGCCCCACTTCTTTGTCGATTGATGTTATGGCCCGGATGAAGATGCTTCGTCCGCAC
Source organism: Scilla litardierei (assembly GCA_030789695.1). Classification (NCBI taxonomy): domain Eukaryota; kingdom Viridiplantae; phylum Streptophyta; class Magnoliopsida; order Asparagales; family Asparagaceae; genus Scilla; species Scilla litardierei. The sequence continues at coordinate 67,148,191 of CM061137.1, read as the reverse complement.
GGTGAGCGTCACTGGGTCTGGTTGCACGGCCCTTACGGTGCCGATTACATGATTCTTCCGAGCCCAGCTCGGACTCAGATTGCACCAGCCCACGTTGACTGGCTCCCTGCGATGGATGTCCTCATCCCCGCTCCTTACGTGCTCGAGGCCGAGGAGGCCGAGCAGGCCCACGCTGCCCCTGTAGACCCTGTTGCCCCTGCCGAGCCTGCTGCCGTGCCTGTTGACCCTGTGGCCCCTCAGCCTACCCCCGATGTCTCCGCCGCTCCTGACACCTCTGTCCCCACTTCTGTCAGTGACAGGAGTACCTTAGCTGAGCCCACCTACACTGCTTCCGAGGCTGTCGCCACCGCCCCCACCACCACCGGCCCTCTGTCCGTCGAGCCTCTTTGCTCCGCTCTCCCCGAGCGCCCACCGACCCTTGTTGAGAGTGGAGAGCCCTCGTTTGCCGCGGTCGTGGAGACCATGGCTAGCATGATCTCCACTGGGGTTGCACCTTTTGGACCATACACTTCCACCCCAGCGGTAGTCACCTCTGTCTCCACCCCTGCTGTCTTTTCCGAGAGTGTCGTGGCGTCTGTCCACACTTCTGTGCCACTGACCTCTCCGGCCGCCTCGCTGCCGCTTTTGTATTCTTCTTTCGTTGCTGCTGCCTCCGCTTCTCACCGCCCTGCCCTGCCTCGCCCTGAGGCCAGGCCCACATTTGCTGGCGCAGCACCTTTTGTTCCCTTCCCCGCTGAGCCCGTCACATACGCGACCCGAGTTCGCCAGCCACGCCCTGCACAGCCCCGCCCGGTGCGTCCCTCTGCACCACCTCCCCCTGACACTATACTTCAGAGCATTCGTGCTCTAGAGGGGGCGGTGAGTGGCCTCAGAGGCGACCTTCGGACCCTGTCCTCCACCGTCTCCGTGATGGCTGGTCGCTTCGACCTGCTCCCGCACATTCACTACTGTCTTACCCAGGTCTTGGAGCGTCTCCCCCGCGTACCCACCCAGCAGGTTCCCGCCCACACTTCCACTCACACTCAGCCTGCTACCACTTCCACACCCACCCCCGCTCAGCAGCCTGTCCAGCCACCACCACCACCTCCGCCTTAGGACGGAGACGGTTCAGCACCACCTTCTTAGGCACCCTTGATGCCATCGATTAGTCTTGTCGTTGTGCTGCCCGTTTCTGCTGGGTCCTGTTGCATTCTTGTCCACCCCCCCTCCCCTCACTTATTTTGGGATTCTCATTTTGCCGTATCTTTATATATCCTTTTTGGGAGCGAGGGAGAGTTTTTGGTGCCACTTATATATCTGTATCACTCCTATCTGTGCATGCATCATGTCCGCATCATATTTTAATTTCCTTATTTTTCATTTTATTTTCATTTTTCCATGCATGCATCCTCACTTGCCCCTCACATTTCTTGTCTCTCGGTGTGCCACACTTTGCACATTGAGGACACTGTGCCATTTAGCTTGGGGGAGTGAGTTCTCACGATCTTTTTCGATTTGCCATCTTTATTTTTAGTTTTTCACACCATTTTTCGCCTTTGCACTTATTTTCATCATTTTTCTTTTATTTTACCATGCATCACGTTTTTCTTATTTTTCTGTGTGCCGCATTGTAAATAGTTCTATTTTCCCTTTATCTTTATTTCTTTTTTTTCATCTCATGCTAGAGATGACTTTTCTGTGATGATGATGACGTTGGATTTAGCTTACTCTATATGCATGCTATATTTGTCATGTCTTAGACTTTATTTCTGATATCATATGCTATGACTTGCCTTGCATCTAGAGATAGTAACCCACACTTTTGCCACATGAAAATGGATGAAATTTTATTATTAGCTGAGTCTGAATATTCATATGTATGCTATCACAGAAAACACACCAAGATTCACGCATTGAATGCCTATATCTGGAGTACTGATTTCTTTTTCCTATATCACTTCTATATGCATGAATTGTACACTTCATTTCAGGACGATTGAATGATGTTAGCTATGATAAATCTGGATTAGTTAGCTTTTTTGTGATCGAAACTGAGTAGATTAGATTACCCTGCTAAAGTTGTTGTGCATGTCTCATAGAGTGAACCGAGAGATATATCTATTTCTTTCTCCACAAATCTTGAACTTTATTTCTCTACTTTTAAAATCATTGGTGAATCTCCCCTTAGCGATTCTATTGTATGGCATTTCCCCCGCTATTAATTCCTAGCTCCAAATTTCTTATTCAAAAAAAAAGAGAGAGAATGAGAAGAGAGAAGAATATTCTTGTATATCATTATCTCTCTTTGAGTTGGGATCGTTGTGTATATATGCTATTGCATCTGAAAAAAACAAAAAAAACAAAAAGAAAAAAAAGGAAAAATCCTCAATAAAGGATCCCATCTCACTTTCTTTCTTTCTTCTTTCTTTTCATTGCTTTTGGAGCTATATAAAAATGGGGATGTAAATATTTTTTATGCCACCATGCTTATAGATAAGCTTGGGGGAGGAGATCCATTGATGTGTGAGAGAGTGACTACTTGACATTGCACGACAACCTAGGCTAAGTAATATTCTATACTCGGTGAGATTATTTTTAGTTTTACGAAATCCAGAAATCTAAGCCTAGCACTCATTTCATGAAATCCATACTTTTCTATTCTCTCTATTCTATAGTGTGATACTCTTATACTCCTGATAGAAAGCGTTCAATTGAAAAGTGTGTGACCTGTGATTTGTATACCGCTTTAAATGATTCAGACGATGTTAATTACAAAATTATTCCGTTTTTCATGATTATATTGTTGTTCGTGGGTTTTCTATTTCTATTTGCACTATTATACTATGATATCAAAATAAAACTCTTTGACATGTGTTTTTCACTCAGTGCATGCTATATGAGTAGGCGGAACCCACGTCCTGAGAAAATAATCTAGCAACCTACCTCTTCGCTTCTTTCTTTCTTCCTTATTTTTATTTCGTTTTTCACTCTTCTCCGTTTTTCATTTTCCATCTTTTTGCCGTTTTCGTTTTCCGAATCCACCGGGTTCGCCTTTTACTTATCTTCCTCGAGGACGAGTAAGAGGCAAGCTTGGGGGATTTTGATCACTCCTTATTTTACACCTTTTTCCCGCATTTTTGCATGCCATTTTGATCGCCCAAATCACGTTTTTAACGATATATCGACGATATTGCGATGCTTTTCACGATTTGTTGTTTTTGTCGCATTTCAGGTGATTTGGCGCGATTTGGAGTGATCTCGAGATGCGCTTACTCTAGACGGTCACCGACGACCTCCCCGAGGGGTATTTTTGCTGTTGGGGAGGAGCGGAAGAAGAATGAACATCGCAGGAGCGACGAGGAGGCCAAAATAAGCAGATTGGGCATGTTTTGTGTCCCACTCGGCCGAGTGGAGGAGCCACTCGGCCGACCATCGAGACACCGCTCGGCCGACCAGTTCAGACACGATTTCTATGTGCACTCGGCCGGGCGACGGAGACCACATCGGCCGAGTGATGACATCTCGTCCGCCCGAGTGGCGCCCAGACGAAGCCTTTCAAAAATCTCCAAGTTACTGTTTTTCGGCTGCCTGAGCTCCAGAAGACCCACTCGGCCGAGTGGATTATCCCGTCCGCCCGAGTATCATGAAGCCATCGGCCGAGTGACGACAACTCACTCGGCCGAGCCGCCCCTGAAGTAGAGACCCCTGAAGGCCCCGACTTACTGGAAAACTACAGGGTTTCTCACTCGGCCGAGCGACATTTGTCACTCGGCCGAGTGCGACGCGCTGCCTGTAGCGAAAATTGAGGAAAACAGGCTGTGCAGGGGTATTTTGGTCACAGTTTTTGGACGATTTTGGGGGCTATTTAACCCCTGTTTTTACCCTAGTTTTGGAGAGCTTCTCCTTAGATTTTTTGCAGCTTTTTAGATCTACTTTTTAGCTTTATTTTGGAGATTGGAGAGAAGACAATTTTTGATTTTTGTTGGGTTAATTGAAGAACTCCATTGGTTTGTCTATCTCTACTCTAAAAATTCTATTTTTATTGCATATCTCAATATTGTGATGAATTCTATTGCTTATTTCATTGTTTATTTTTGTGATCTTGCTATGAATTGTGAGTAGTCGCCACGTCTTGGGGCGTGGGGATGAACCCTACAAGCCCTATTTCATAATTGTGATGAATTGGTAGGAATTTTGCTAGAATTGCTAATTAGAGATTAGATTGGGATCAATTTACTACGGATAGCTAGGAGTTCATACCGATTGGGATTTGCAAGAGATTGGATCCCAATTCGATAGGAAACCCTAGAAATCCGAATTGGGTTGGAATCGAATTTCCGTAGTATCGGTTTGCAAGAGATTGGACCGATACTAGGGTTTCCGGTTGCAATTCCGTGCCAATACCCGTTTGCAAGAGATTGGACGGGTAGGAACTATCCCAATCTAGGTTGTGGACCGAGTTTGCAAGAGATTGGGCTCGGTGCGCGATTGAACGATGATGTTGATCCTAATGCTAGCTTCCCTAGGCTAGGGTTTGCAAGAGATTGGACCCGAACCTAGGATAGCTATAGACCGGCAACAGCGCGAGAGCGTGAGCTTGGTTCTACATTCAGTTGCAACTAGTTCATCCAAAATCTTAATCTAGCAATCTCGATACCAATGAACCACATTCATGAAATACGGTGAGTAGCGGGGATTCCCCATTCCCTAGACGTTCTTTATTTGATTTGATATTTCCACACTTTGTCTGAGGATTGTGACAGGATCGCCAAAGGCAAATCTTTCTTCTAAAATAGCCAGGTTGATTGGAGCAAGCACGGTCATTCGTCCTCCATGTGTTCGATATCACGCTCGCTGCTACACCGTGCACTTGCGGTAAAACTACAACCGTTCTTTAGGGTTACGTCCCGGAGCGATCAAGTTTTTGGCGCCATTGCCGGGGAGGCGATTGCGTTTGATTCTTTCTCACCCTAGCTATTTCTTTTTTTATTATTATTTTATTATTATCATTATTTTTATTTCTTATTTCTTACCTAACCCTTCCACGGTACTAATCATTTCTTTGAAACTCTGTTTTCCCTGTGCATGTACACAAGATCTACGGCGGACCCTGCAACTATCTTATTTGATCCCGAGATCGAACGTACCGTGCGGAGACTTAGAGCGGAAAGGAGACAAAATCAGGAAGGGAGGTTTATGACCAACCCGGAAACTGCGGATCAATTAGCGGCAAGAATGGCGAGGATAATTTCTATTCGAGATAGGCTTCGGCCTAAGACCTCTTCCACTACCTCATCCATTGCCATGCCGGGGTTGGCGGCTGACAAGAGCTTCGAGTTAAAGATTGGACTAGTGGTTCTGATGCAGCAGGATCAATTTCATGGGAATGCCCATGAAAATCCCCACTACCACATCCAATTGTTCTTGTCGAAGTGCGCCACATTCCAGATGCCGGGGGTCTCCATCGATGCCATCAGACTGCGTCTCTTCCCTTTCACGCTAAAGGACAAGGCACTATACTGGTTGAGGACGCAAGCTGAGGGTGTCTTCACCACTTGGGACGAGTTGGCGAGTGCATTCATTGACAAGTTCTATCCGCCCTCCAAGACGGTGAAGATTCGGAGCGCTCTTATGTCCTTCAAGCAAGGACCCCAAGAGACGCTCTATGAGGCTTGGGAGCGTTTTAAGGATCTGCAGCATCAATGCCCGCACCATAGTATAGAAGATTGGGAGCTAGTGCATAGCTTCTACAATGGTCTCCAACCGGGGACCAAACAAATTATTGATGCCGCGGCAAATGGTGCCATCTTGTCAAAGACTCCCGAGGAAGCTACGGCCCTAATTGAGGAGATGGCCTCAAACAATCAACAATGGGGCGATGAGCGAGGACACTCTACGGCCTCCTTAAAGCCGACTAGTATCTATGAAGCGAAGGCCGTAGCGGAGCTTACAAGCAAGTTCGATTCTCTCCACAAGGTAGTGGAGAGATTGGAGAAGTTTATCACGGAGCCCCAAGGAGCCCCTTACACCTCCGCACCGACCAACCAAATGTGTGATTGGCAAGACCAATCTCAAGCCATGTATGTGGGAGGAGAGCAAGGAGAAGGAGCCTTGGAGCAAGTACAATATGTCGCGGGGAACCAAGGATATTGGGCCAATCCGGCCGCAAGAAATCATCCCGGATTCTCTTACGCCAACAATGAAGGAGCTTTGAACCCGCCACAACCGCCACCTCAACAAGCCCGACCACCACTACCACCCCCAACAACAACACTATCCACCGAGGGGGCCTACTCAACAAAATTTTCAACCAAAGCAACAAGTTCCACCATATAGGCCGCCCGGATACAATCAAGGGTGGAGGAATCAAAATCAAAACCCTTCACAAGCTCAACAACGATCCGACTTCGAAGCTAGAGTGGAGGCGTTTATGGTCGAGTAAAATAAGGTCAATGCTAGCTTGAAGGCGGGGCAAGACTCTCTTAATATCGTTGTGGCTCAAATATCGGAGCAATTGGCGTTGCTCAATCGGAACACTCAACGATTGCTGGCGCAACCCGAGTAAAACCCACGGGGCAACACCGGCCACATCAATGCCATAGTTGCCATCACCACTAGAGGCGGAAAGGATACCACCCCCGCCATGATTCCTACCGAGGAGCCCGTGGAGGAAAGTTTGGAGCCAACTGAGCCGGTAGTTGAAGTTGATAAGGAGAAGGAGCCACAAGAAAGGGAGAAATCTAGAGCGGAGCAATTGACCGAGGAGAGGCGCTTCATGCCACCGGTCCCATTCCCCCAAAGACTAGCGAGAGCGAAAATGGAGAAAAGGCTAGCAAAGTTCCTCGAGTATCTAAGAGGAGTTAGCCTCAATATTCCCTTCCTCGACGCCATCGTGGAGATCCCCACATATGCTAAATTCTTGAAGGACTTGATTTCAGGGAGAAAGAGGAAGGAGAAGATCATGCTAGCCGAGGAGGGCTCTTGGTTCACCAAGAGAGAGAAGGAGCCGGCCAAATTTAAAGATCCGGGGAGTTTTCGGATTCCTTGCACCTTGGGCGGCGTTCCTCTTCAAAAGGCGTTGGTTGATCTAGGGGCTAGTGTGAGCCTCATGCCTCTCTCCATGTTTTTAAGGCTAAACACCGGGACAAAGTTGAAACCCACCGACATGCGCATTCAATTAGCCGATGGACGGATAACAAGGCCGGTGGGGATCGCCGAAGACATCCCGCTACAAGTCCCGGGGGGAATATGCTTGCCATGTGACTTCGTGATCATGGACGTTAAGGAGGAGGGAGATACTTCGTTGATACTTGGACGCCCATTCCTCGCCACCGCCGGAGTCATCATCGACGTGCGCGAAGGTACACTAACTTTAAACGTCGACAACATCGAGGTGGAGCTCCACATTCCTAAGGCTATGAAGCACATGCCTTACCACGAGGAGCTTGATTACATGGACCTCCTTGATGAGGTAATTGAGGATCCCCCACTCTATTGGCGCTCTATTCGATGAAGATTCCGAGGAAGGCCCGGATTTAGGCCAAAATGAGAAGAAAGATGATTCCCCCGACCTCTCCGCTGAAGATGATGAAGGCGACGATGATGTCGCAAGGATTCGAGAGCTCTGTAAGCTCTCGAAATTAAAGTCTCCAAAGAAAGCTCCGCTGATACGGAAATCGGCATCACCGGTGAAGCCGTTGACCGGAGCAAATGCTAGCTTGGGGTAGCCTCCCCCCAACATTATTCGAGACGGGAGACCACCGAGGGAGAACACGCCGCCGCATCTTCCGAATCCAAGCGTTCTCCTCGGAAAGTTTGATGGGTGTATCTCATATGCACCAAACATCCCGCATTAATTGAAAATCATAGGGGGTCGAGCTCACGACCTTAAACGAGCGCTTGTCGGGAGGCAACCCGACGGTTATTGCTTTATTTTCACTTTTTCTTTTTTTTTGTTTTAGAAATTTTTAGTGTTTTGAGTCGTTCGTCCAAAAATTTTGTGATAACGGGTCCTATTTTTCTTGACAGGAGAGGAGATAGGTAAATCCATCATGAGGAGGAGGAACGAGACGACGAGGAGCGCCCCAGGAAAGCGCTCGACGCTTAGGAGGAAGATGGAATCGACCAGAGGAAGAAAGACGGAGTTTAGAGCCCAAACGAAGACAAACAGCAGAACACAAGGCTCACTCGGCCGAGTATACTAGTCACTCGGCCGAGTACACAAGTTCGTCCGGCCGAGCCGCTCACGAACGAGGGAAGTCTGCTGTACCCAACTCTCTGTTTATTTTCCTGATTTCAATATAACTGCTACTCGGTCGAGTACATATTTGCACTCGGCCGAGTAAAACGGAAACCCTCCTAGGGCGAGTCTTGCCGAGTAGCTTGAGTCACTCGGCCGAATGGACTTACTCCACTCGGCCGAGGCTGGCAAAGCCACTCGGCCGAAGCGTAAGCGAGGAGAAATTTTCATTGATCTCGCTCGGCCGAGTGACCTAGTCACTCGGCCGAGTCGTAACTTTTATAATATAAGGGGCGAGGGGGGGCACATTTTTCGAAACGCGAAAACCCCCAAACAGCCCGACCCTTTAGCTCCCCTCGCCCGATACCCCTCGCTCGCGCCCCCACTCGCCCGACCAGCCCGCTCGCGCCACCGCTCGGCCTGCCACCTCCGGCCGAGCACGCGCCGGCGCCTCGCCCGAGTCGCCGCCGCCCCTACCACCTCCGGTATCGCCTTTATTGCCTTTTTCTCCTCTTTTTGAGTATTTTTTGAGGATCCATGTGTTAAACGACCCCGGGACCCCCAAACCCAAATCAATTTCTATATTTATCTGTTATACCCCTAATGCTCCATACGTTTTGAATATTACCCGCTGATATTTCCATTTCATGCGCAGGTTGTTTTCAGGAGCTTAGGGGAGCCCAGGGGAGCTTCTACGGACTGATTTGGGCTTCGCGGAGGCGCTATCTTCGCACTCTTCCACTGCTTAGCACTCGCGGCGTGTCGGGTACACTCTTTCCATTATTTTGCACACATCGCACTTTTTACACCTTTTCGGCGCGTGCTCGGGGCCGATATGCCGCCCCGGACACGGCCGCGGTCGAGGAGAGCTTCCGCCAAGCGGAAACGGTCGGATGACGCCGGCCCCTCCCACGAGTTGGAGGACTCTCCTCCGCCTTCTCCCACACACCACGCCCCCCAGCACCGCCTGCAGGCCCCACACACCCCGCACAGCCTGCAGCACCCGCACAGCCCGCACAGCCACCCCCTGCCGCTCCACAGCCACCACCTCCGGCTCCACTGGTCGGGCCGCTCAGGATTACGTTCTGAGACGACGCACACCGCGCCGTCTTCGAGCGTATCTCCCAGCGCTCGATCGTACCCTCCAGGTTTGCACACCTTACTGACCTAGGACGCCTGGGGGTACTAGAGGGGATGCTCACGTTGTACGACAACGTGGGCTAGCGAGATTTCTTTCAGGTGTCGGCGGATACGTTTACCCGCCCGACACTTGAGATTCTTAGTTCGATCGCCCGGACCGACGAGGGATGCTCGTTTCGGTTCATGGACCGGGAGTGCCAGGTCACTCTCGATATGATGAGAGCATTTTTCTCGTGGCCTGCTGTCCCCGGAGCCGATCGCGGTTACGGCCCCACCCATATCCCCCCACCTTCCTTCGACGCCGGTGCCTTCTGGGCCCGGATTACGGGTCTTCACGCTGCCTTTGACCCTAGTAGGGCCAAGGCCTCGGCCATTGTCCACCCCTGCCTACGTATTGCTCAGCGCCTCATGGCGACGACCTTTTTGGCCAGATATGAGCCGGGCACGATGTCTACGCCAGAGCTCTACATGCTCTACGCGATGACACGTCCCAGAGCTCTATCTAGGGATGGCGATGAGCTTGTCCCCGCCGTCGTGATCGATATCGCGGCATGGTTTTTAGACCGCATCATTGTATCAGTGGGTGATCGCTCACCGATATGCTGCGGCAGCCTGATCACCTTGCTTGCCCTTATGACCGGCGAGGACTTCCCCGACGACCTGCGGCGAGTATCGGGCCCCACTTCTTTGTCGATTGATGTTATGGCCCGGATGAAGATGCTTCGTCCGCACGGTGAGCGTCACTGGGTCTGGTTGCACGGCCCTTACGGTGCCGATTACATGATTCTTCCGAGCCCAGCTCGGACTCAGATTGCACCAGCCCACGTTGACTGGCTCCCTGCGATGGATGTCCTCATCCCCGCTCCTTACGTGCTCGAGGCCGAGGAGGCCGAGCAGGCCCACGCTGCCCCTGTAGACCCTGTTGCCCCTGCCGAGCCTGCTGCCGTGCCTGTTGACCCTGTGGCCCCTCAGCCTACCCCCGATGTCTCCGCCGCTCCTGACACCTCTGTCCCCACTTCTGTCAGTGACAGGAGTACCTTAGCTGAGCCCACCTACACTGCTTCCGAGGCTGTCGCCACCGCCCCCACCACCACCGGCCCTCTGTCCATCGAGCCTCTTTGCTCCGCTCTCCCCGAGCGCCCACCGACCCTTGTTGAGAGTGGAGAGCCCTCGTTTGCCGCGGTCGTGGAGACCATGGCTAGCATGATCTCCGCTGGGGTTGCACCTTTTGGACCACACACTTCCACCCCAGCGGTAGTCACCTCTGTCTCCACCCCTGCTGTCTTTTCCGAGAGTGTCGTGGCGTCTGTCCACACTTCTGTGCCACTGACCTCTCCGGTCGCCTCGCTGCCGCTTTTGTATTCTTCTTTCATTGCTGCTGCCTCTGCTTCTCACCGCCCTGCCCTGCCTCGCCCTGAGGCCAGGCCCACATTTGATGGCGCAGCACCTTTCGTTCCCTTCCCCGCTGAGCCCGTCACATACGCGACCTGAGTTCGCCAGCCACGCCGTGCACAGCCCCGCCCGGTGCATCCCTCTGCACCACCTCCCCCTGACACTGTACTTCAGAGCATTCGTGCTCTAGAGGGGGCGGTGAGTGGCCTCAGAGGCGACCTTCGGACCCTGTCCTCCACCGTCTCCGCGATGGCTGGCCGCTTCGACCTGCTCCCGCACATTCACTACTGTCTTACCCAGGTCTTGGAGCGTCTCCCCCGCGTACCCACCCAGCAGGTTCCCGCCCACACTTCCACTCACACTCAGCCTGCTACCACTTCCACACCCACCCTCGCTCAGCAGCCTGTCCAGCCACCACCACCACCTCCACCTCAGGACGGAGACGGTTCAGCACCACCTTCTTAGGCACCCTTGATGCCATCGATTAGTCTTGCCGTTGTGCTGCCCGTTTCTGCTGGGTCCTGTTGCATTCTTGTCCACCCCCCTCCCCTCACTTATTTTGGGATTCTCATTTTGCCGTATCTTTATATATCCTTTTTGGGAGCGAGGGAGAGTTTTTGGTGCCACTTATATATCTGTATCACTCATATCTGTGCATGCATCATGTCCGCATCATATTTTAATTTCCTTAATTTTCTTTTTATTTTCATTTTTCCATGCATGCATCCTCACTTGCCCCTCACATTTCTTGTCTCTCGGTGTGCCACACTTTGCACATTGAGGACACTGTGCCATTTAGCTTGGGGGAGTGAGTTCTCACGATCTTTTTCGATTTGCCATCTTTATTTTTAGTTTTTCACACCATTTTTCGCCTTTGCACTTATTTTCATCATTTATCTTTTATTTTACCATGCATCACGTTTTTCTTATTTTTCTGTGTGCCGCATTGTAAATAGTTCTATTTTCCCTTTATCTTTATTTCTTTTTTTCATCTCATGCTAGAGATGACTTTTCTGTGATGATGATGACGTTGGATTTAGCTTACTCTATATGCATGCTATATTTGTCATGTCTTAGACTTTATTTCTGATATCATATGCTATGACTTGCCTTGCATCTAGAGATAGTAACCCACACTTTTGCCACATGAAAATGGATGAAATTTTATTATTAGCTGAGTCTGAATATTCATATGTATGCTATCACAGAAAACACACCAAGATTCACGCATTGAATGCCTATATCTGGAGTACTGATTTCTTTTTCCTATATCACTTCTATATGCATGAATTGTACACTTCATTTCAGGACGATTGAATGATGTTAGCTATGATAAATCTGGATTAGTTAGCTTTTTTGTGATCGAAACTGAGTAGATTAGATTACCCTGCTAAAGTTGTTGTGCATGTCTCATAGAGTGAACCGAGAGATATATCTATTTCTTTCTCCACAAATCTTGAACTTTATTTCTCTACTTTTAAAATCATTGGTGAATCTCCCCTTAGCGATTCTATTGTATGGCATTTCCCCCGCTATTAATTCCTAGCTCCAAATTTTTTATTCAAAAAAAGAGAGAGAGAAGGAGAAGAGAGAAGAATATTCCTGTATATCATTATCTCTCTTTGAGTTGGGATCGTTGTGTATATATGCTATTGCATCTGAAAAAAAACAAAAAAAAACAAAAAGAAAAAAAAAGAAAAAAAAAGGAAAAATCCTCAATAAAGGATCCCATCTCACTTTCTTTCTTTCTTCTTTCTTTTCATTGCTTTTGGAGCTATATAAAAATGGGGATGTAAATATTTTTTATGCCACCATGCTTATAGATAAGCTTGGGGGAGGAGATCCATTGATGTGTGAGAGAGTGACTACTTGACATTGCACGACAACCTAGGCTAAGTAATATTCTATACTTGGTGAGATTATTTTTAGTTTTATGAAATCCAGAAATCTAAGCCTAGCACTCATTTCATGAAATCCATACTTTTCTATTCTCTCTATTCTATAGTGTGATACTCTTATACTCCTGATAGAAAGCGTTCAATTGAAAAGTGTGTGACCTGTGATTTGTATACCGCTTTAAATGATTCAGACGATGTTAATTATAAAATTATTCCGTTTTTCATGATTATATTGTTGTTCGTGGGTTTTCTATTTCTATTTGCACTATTATACTATGATATCAAAATAAAACTCTTTGACATGTGTTTTTCACTCAGTGCATGCTATATGAGTAGGCGGAACCCACGTCCTGAGAAAATAATCTAGCAACCTACCTCTTCGCTTCTTTCTTTCTTCCTTATTTTTATTTCGTTTTTCATTCTTCTCCGTTTTTCATTTTCCATCTTTTTGCCGTTTTCGTTTTCCGAATCCACCGGGTTCGCCTTTTACTTATCTTCCTCGAGGACGAGTAAGAGGCAAGCTTGGGGGATTTTGATCACTCCTTATTTTACACCTTTTTCCCGCATTTTTGCATGCCATTTTGATCGCTCAAATCACGTTTTTAACGATATATCGACGATATTGCGATGCTTTTCACGATTTGTTGTTTTTGTCGCATTTCAGGTGATTTGGCGCGATTTGGAGTGATCTCGAGATGCGCTTACTCTAGACGGTCACCGACGACCTCCCCGAGGGGTATTTTTGCTGTTGGGGAGGAGCGGAAGAAGAATGAACGTCGCAGGAGCGACGAGGAGGCCAAAATAAGCAGATTGGGCATGTTTTGTGTCCCACTCGGCCGAGTGGAGGAGCCACTCAGCCGACCAGCGAGACACCGCTCGGCCGACCAGTTCAGACACGATTTCTATGTGCACTCGACCGAGCGACGGAGACCACATCGGCCGAGTGACGACATCTCGTCCGCCCGAGTGGCGCCCAGACGAAGCCCTTCAAAAATCTCCAAGTTACTGTTTTTCGGCTGCCTGAGCTCCAGAAGACCCACTCGGCCGAGTGGATTATCCCGTCCGCCCGAGTATCATGAAGCCATCGGCCGAGTGACGACAACTCACTCGGCCGAGCCTCCCCCGAAGTAGAGACCCCTGAAGGCCCCGACATACTGGAAAACTACAGGGTTTCTCACTCGGCCGAGCGACATTTGTCACTCGACCAAGTGCGACGCGCTGCCTGTAGCGAAAATTGCGGAAAACAGGCTGTGCAGGGGTATTTTGGTCACAGTTTTTGGACGATTTTGGGGGCTATTTAACCCCTATTTTTACCCTAGTTTTGGAGAGCTTCTCCTTAGATTTTTTTGCAGCTTTTTAGATCTACTTTTTAGCTTTATTTTGGAGATTGGAGAGAAGACAATTTTTGATTTTTGTTGGGTTAATTGAAGAACTCCA
>CM061137.1:67064225-67133606 GCA_030789695.1 Scilla litardierei | reverse complement strand
GGAATAGTCCATCCAATGGTGGTACATGTATCGGTATACTCCACTTGAAAGGCTATTAATGGTATACACAGGCCTATCATCCGTCCCATAAGCTTTCACATACCAATCACCGTTAAAAGAAGATACCCCATGCCGACGGGCGCCCCGCGGGCTCCCTCGGACCATTAATAGCCTTTCAAGTCATATATTATACGGTATGTTTCCATTAATGTATAACATATGCACGTCATAGTATTTAGTGAAATTATGGGTAGGATACTGTAAATTGATGATAAAGGTAAATAATATACCCAAGATTATTAACATGTGTATACTACGGAAGAGAACTCGCAAAAGAGATATAAATCAGAGCCTAGTGAACTGATACCGATACATGAATGTCATTGCAAGAGTAGACATATAAATTATTATCATATTTAAGTCATATTACATGTGTATATGGAATCATATCATATAATATTTATAGTTAATATTATATGCGGGTCTTATCCATGATATTAACTATTTATGTAACATTGTATATAACAAATATTATACAATTACTATTACCATTGGGATATTTACTATACCAGTTATATATCAACTGATACAATGATATTAAGATATATATCTAGTATACATATTATACAGTTAATTATTGTTTGATATTAGGATTTTGTAATAATTATGTAATTTCGTGTACACTAGTATTATCCCTAGTAATCGCTACTATGCATACATTTTAAATCATACTTTAATCACATTATTGGATTATAGCATTATTATATAACATATTGTATAATTTTATGATAGGTATAATGATATCATATTGTACATTATGCCCACAGCTTAATATATATTAGTATGTATAATATCATTATGATATTTATAATGATAGTATATAATTAGATATTATGATATTAGATACATAATAATATTTCTCTTAGCCATAACACATAGTTAAGTATATTATATATGTAGACTAACATACCCATAGTCTACATATATAATAATATTATTTGTATTATAATTATTATATATAGTAATTATAATATTATAGTTGATTACTAGATTATTTAACTAAACATATGTGCTATGTATGATAGTCATGTATAATATACTAGGATGTATATGGTATAATATTCAGGTTATAATATACTATACTATATTATAGTATATTATTATCCCATATAGGATATTATATAACTAGTGTATACCATTAATATTATACCATATTATATTATATAGTACATTATCATATTCTATAAGTACTATGGATTATAATATTAATGGACGCCGGAGCATAATAATATATAAGTCGATAATAGAGGGATATCACAAAACAATCTTAGTATTCTATTACTGGTTTATTCATTGATTTATGGGCTATTGATATAATTTAGTATCCATTTATGTATTGTTATAATATTAGATATCCCATGAATTATAACATAGGATATCTAGTTAATATACCTAGTTAGCAGTATATGGACATATATCAATAATACCATCAGATATGTTAAGACATAATATTTGAGTCATTTCATCCATATGACTAATATTTATATCATGTTAATTTGCTTACCCAATTTATACTTTACTATCATTTTTGCTATAACAATACATGATAGTACAAAGGAATCTAATAGTTACTTTACAATGTACATATTACCATGTGTCATATGTTATACCTATACCATCTGGTTATCTAGTATAGGAGTTATATAATAGGTATATTATATTATCATTAGTATATCATATTATAGAATCACTATACTTAGTAATTTTTAACCATATAATGATACCATAGTATTAACATAATATATACCTGTGACACTGGTCCATGAGATATTATCTAAGGAAAATACATATACTATACCCTTATATTTATAACAGGTCTTAATATGCATAAATACCAATACAATTAAAATATACTAAATAGTATACAAGCCCTAATGCCAAATTTGGTAGTTGATAAATAATCATTATGTACAATTTAGTATATAAATATAAGGGTTATATGGTTATCCTATATCGATTATATAATATAACAAATATAACAACATTGTTATGATCAATTAATTATGTACCTCAAATTATATGTATAATATTTTCATTATATTACAAGTACTTATGTATATAGTTGTAGTTGTACATAATGATATATGGATAGCTATAATATATACCGTACTATATTATATAATCTTAATATTTAACATTTGTATGTACATAATATTATCGACATAACAATTGCCATTTTACTATAAGTACTATATCTTTAAATATCTTATACTATTATATCCATCCTTCGTATACATATATATTATAGGTACCAATAAGACATTATACCTATAGTATCATATCCACATATGTATAATAATCAGGTTATTTAGAAATGCATATCATATCCATGCTATCTATAATTATAAATAATATGTCGCTTACAATAATACTAGTCGAAGTGAGATAGCTATCATTTATTAGTGAAACCACATCAACACCCCAACCTACTATTCAACCCGATAGCCATCTCACTTCGAGATCTAGAATATCATATATAAAGTGTATTATTGCAGAACTTATGAATAATATGGTTATTATCAAACAACATATGGTATATCTATTTAGATCATGTTCTTATATCATATATTATAAAGTACTGTATATTATGTATATTACAGGTATATATTGTAATAGAATAGATTAGGGTATTTGTATATCAATAATATACAAATGTTAAACTAGAATTATACTTATAATATCCATATACACATGTATAATATTATAATATAAGGCTGTAATTATTAGACTGTATTATATACTAGAATTAATGTCATAACCCATTAAATGTATCCATAGTTTGGGTATATTCTAGTATAGTATGATGGTAAATACAGTATATGATAATATATTATGTACAAGTATCTACTGATAATGAACACATACCACCGTGCATTACCTTATAATTGTGCCAACATTATCCTATACTGTATTTACCATCATACTATACTAGAATATACCCAAACTATGGATACATTTAATGGGTTATGACATTAATTCTAGTATATAATACAGTCTAATAATTACAGGTGAGCACGGTGCTCAGATAAGACAAAACATGTATCGATTCAATTTTGCCGGTATATTATTTGATATACTAGTAATTGGATTACCACACTGTATATGGTATGAATACAAGTATATATATATATATATATATATATATATATATATATATATATATATATATATATATATATATATATATATATATATATATATATATATACCATAGTGCTATATGCAATGACCAAAAAAAATATTCTGAATACTGCTTGACAATCTTAGGGTTCTTCGAGATCCTCGACCAGATGATAAGCTAATATCGCGTCGTTGCCACTGAATAATATATACATTATCAGTATACTTAATACAGGTATATTTGGATATTACCATATATCGTATGGTCGAGGATTTGGTTATATCAGTTACTAAATTATGATAGGGACATGATATCTATCTTTTGCAGATAATGTATATTGATAATGTATATATTTACCTAAACTATCATATGGTGTCATATACATCATGATAACATCGAAGGTTATCATCTGGTAATATCATAGCTAATTATTTGACACTTACTTGTCCTCGACATAATCGTATTATACCTAACTGTATATACCCGGATAATCAGTATATTAAACTATTATTATATATCTACTGGATATAATTAATGGAATATATTATGTTATATTTATACTTCTAATATAAATAGATATTGTGATCGTGGTAATAACATAATATAATCCGATAATCCTACATATTATTTTATGATTGGTCTAAGAGTTACTATACCTAATCATGATAAAATAGTATTATACTAGATAACATATATAATATGTATATACTATATCTGTTACGATATATTTGCTAATCAATATATGGTAAATATACTATTTTATATAAGTTATAATTTATGTAATGTAACGCTATATATACATTGATACAATTAAACATATATATTACAATGTAATACTATGAGCAGTGAATCATATGACCCAATTAACATTATAAATCAACTATAAATTCATGTATCCAGGAATATGGATTTTGGCATATTATTATAAAACATTACCCATACTAAGTATTACCATTAATGATATGTTATATATATTTATAGTATATATATATATATATATTATTGTTAATATAGTATACTATACATATGATATAGATATATATAACATATACTATATAATAATTAATCGATGTATGTATTTGAATATATATTGGGTACATTATATATATATACAAGATTGTAGTGTATATACTCATTTAGTGGTTACTAATATATTATGATAATATGTGTAAGTGTAATCTCTCAAAGGGAAAGGATGTATAGTAATAACCCTATACATCCTAATTAGAAATATGTTCTTACCATTATATCATACCCTATACCAAATATTACCATAAACTCTGTAAATGTATATACGATATTTGATATTAAATATTATAAATATTTAATGTATAATCAGGTAGTTGTCCGATGATGATAACCAATATATTATTACAAATTCAGCGTGTAGGGGCTTCCTATAATGTATCAAGAGGCCATGCATGAGTGCAAGGTTGGTCCATATGCATGTTATATTTTACGATAAGGTAATGATATTTACATACACTATAATATAGTTGTAGAGTCAATAGTATATGTCAGGTTGGATATTAACTGTAATATAAGTATATATTGTAATTGCTAGTACTAATTTTTAATAGTATAGTTTAATAAAAGCTATTTGGTCATATACTATGATGTAACCTGTATACACACATTTAATATTTGGCAAAACATAGCATATTCAGGTTTATAGTTCCAACATTATAGTGTATATTGACACGATAATTATATTACTATATATTAGGTAATTATATGTATATTATCACATAAACATATACATATATTAGGTACATTGACCAGATAACTCTCGTATTACCATAGTACTAGTTATGTACTTGATAGATAATGAACCGGTATATAGACATAGTGTTTAAATACCCTAATGTAGAATACAAATGACAGTATATAAGGTACATTATCTATCCATTGTTAATAATCTATATAACGGTATATATTACAACTATACAGTTTATAATTAATAAATTTTGCCATACATACAAACACTTATGTCATAGGTTAATATACTAGTATATATTCATAGATATCATATTGTAAACATATAACTAGACATACATTTAGTTATCTATATACTTGCTATGCACCAATGATCGAATCTTAATAACTATGACTATTATAATATACTTTATTTATGATATTGTATGTATAAGCTTTCATATTAGGGATATAGTAAGATAATATAGTCTATATTAGATATACTTACATATAATATAAATAATATATATAATATAAGTATAACAATAATATTATATCATAGATTAACATACATATATTATATCTGGCTACAATAATATATTTTTATTGTAAGGTATATTGTTTACGGTTATTACAGTACAATATCATAGATAAAGTATATTATAATAGTCATAGTTAAACCTAACATATTTACAATATACATAGATAAGTATATTGTAAACTCTTATAAGTATAATATATGGATATCATTTAATTACACAATTATTCACAACTGTGTAATTCTTCAAATCATTGACCTCAGATATCATTCACTTGTATATTGGTACATAATATAATCATAACCATTATTATCCAAATAATCGGTGTTCCCGATATTTCTGAGCTCAGGACTATTTCCTACATTTTATGTACAATTTGAATCTTTTTATATGGTATGTACCGTACAATTATTAAAGGTCAATGACGTGATGCTGAATATTATACATATTATTTATAACATCGTGACAGTATAGAAAATAACTTATACTCATATGATATAATGAAATATCAAATCATATATACAGATACTACTATTTATATATATCATTATTTATATATTTTATTAATCCTACAGTACTAGATTAATATTAATATAGTATGCATATCCAATATATACTTATAATATTCTAGTATGAGTGATGTGTTATCCAAATATATGTCCATTGATATAAATTACCGTATAACATTAAGCATGTATACATATAATTTTTAGAAATATGTTCTAATTGGGTAATAGACAGAATATTTGTATGGATTAGCAATGTAGGGTATCTATGTAATACATAGCTATGGGTATAATACCTATTAGTAGCATATTGGATACTGATACAAATATATTATTGATTTTATATATTAATAATATATATGTATTCACAGAACGGGTATAATAACATATCGATTATATAGTATACAAAGTAGCATGGGTAAGAAGGTGTTATAATATATCCCAGTATATACATATCATATTCAAATACTATGATATACTATATATAGACCAATCACCTATTATGTTTATACCCGGTATACAGTCATATTTGGATAATTGTTATAAATATTTATATCATTATAATTACCATCAAATACCAATGTATATATATTTATACATTATCAAAACTATATTTATAGTATAAATTATTATTGTAATCAATATGTTATATACTATGTATATATACATCATATTAATATTCATATAATAGCCTAATATATAACAGATATAATGACATATATAATCTATATTACATTTGACAGAGATTTTTGAATCCTAGGGCTGACTAGGACAAGATAAAAGAGGGCTGAGATTTCATCTCGGTGAATCAACGGTTCAGATGAGCAGTTGCATTTTAAAACTGGGTTTTCGCAACATAAAATCATTGCATACATTGATTCGCACCACTGATTTAATAAAGCCAAATCTCAAGTATCATTCCCAAGGCACATCAAACGCACAGTACGCTCACTTAGAAAGCACCCTCCCAAAACAAACCGCCTCGCCTTCTACGCACAGCCCAAATCCCGTTCGCCTCCTCACGGCACCCCCAGACGACGCCTCGCCTTCTACGCAAAAAAACCCTAAATTAACATGAACATCCGCCTCACCTCGCCTTCTGCTTCTTCTCCCCATGATCAATTTCGCCAGCCTCAAGAATTTCCTCTACCATCGCAGGTAAGCCTCAAGAGCTTCTTCTCCCCATCATCGTTTTTCATTCGATCTTTGTTAAGATCTGCGTCCTCCTGTGTTGTCGCAGTTAACCCCACCTCGGCCAGCAATTTTCTCAGCCAACAATCTACTCGATCTTTGTCCACAAAGGTGCACTTCTTTAGCTATTTCCTAAAATAGCTATTTTCCGATTATTGTTGAACATTTGCTTCATCTGCATGTTGATTTTAGAGTGAATGTTGAAAATAGCTAATCAAACATTTGCTGAATGTCCAAAAGGTGCATCTTCATCCGATTATTGTTGAGTCATTTGCTTCACCTGTGATCCCTTACCTGTGATCCCTCCTAAAATAGCTAATTAGAGTGAATGTTGAAAATTTTCCTATTATCTGAATTTTTGAACATTTGCTTCATTTTAAATCTGAACGTTGAAATCTGAAAGCTGAACATTTGCTTCACAGAATCTGAATGTTGAACATTTCCTATTATCTGGATTTGTCTGAGCATGGATTTCAAATGCTTGGAATGATGGCATCAATTAAATAGATGTTTTCAAATCTTTAGGCAAACAGATCAGATTTTTTCTCAGAGACTCTAATTAGAGTGGACCTAAGGAGCTTTTAAACCATTATATGCAAGTGGACATAAGGAGCTTTTAAAGGAAGCAAAGAAATGTTATGATGCTGTGAATGTTGAACATTTGTTGAATAGCCAACGAAGTGAACATTTGTTTTAGAAATTAGGGAACATTTGTTGAATGTCCATTAACATCAGATTTTTTCCCTGATGTTATTATAGAAATGCTTTTATAGAAATGTTGTCCAATTATATGTTTTCCCTGATGTTAAAATAGCCAATGAAGTGCACACTTTGGAAATGCTCATTTTGTCTGAGCATGGATTTAAATCTGAATGTTGAACATTTGCTTCACAAATCTGGATTTCAAATGCTTGGGGTGATGGTATCAAGTAAATAGATGTTTCAAGTAAATAGATGTTGCAATAAAAAAACTTTCCAAATGTTGCAAACAGATCAGAATTTTTCACAAAGATTCTAATTAGAGTGGACATAATTCTAATGTTCCAGATTAATTCTAATCAAAGAAAATTAGGGGATGTCCATTAAAATAGAACATGTAAATATCTATTATGAGGGATGTTCGTTCCCATGCTCAATTTCGCCATGGTATATTTCGCTCGAGGTTCCATGATACTGCCAACTTCAATTTCTTGCAGAGCTTCAGGCTTTGTTCCATTTTGTGAGCATTTTATTTATTTTATCCTATTCCAGGTCACTCAGGTCGCTCAATTCTTGCCAAAATGGGGATCAGTTACAAGATGGCGAAGAGCCTCTGGAGGGATGTTTCCAATTTGATCACCAAGATCAATCTCTACAAGGTTTCTTCTTTGTTTCACTTAATTCAGTTTCCTTTTTTGATTTGATAAAAATTTGATCTCTTAATAATTTTTAACGATATACTGGGATTAACGACACGAAGCTAGCAATGATTCTTGCTTCAATTTTGATTTAATTTTTAATGATATATTAAGAGTTTTTTATTTTTAATTTGAGTAACAATCCTCATGCCCATCAAAGTTGAGGGTGTTACATTGTAGAACAAGAACAATAGAAGAGATCAAATAATGGAAAAAGTTTCTCGGATTTCATTAAGGGAAATGCCATATCTGTATTAACAAGGATTAGTATAAGCACGTGCTGAAAATGAACCACCAGGAAACCAGATTTCAAGTACATGATATGCAAATATAAATATAATTAAATTCGTATAGATCCTATTAACATAGACATACATTTGTTGTGGCCTTTTGGGAAGAAATCATTATGGACCAACAAATGTGCCTAGCAACTGACTGATTTCATTAGTTCAAATGGCCGTATTTAGATGTTGACATTGGTGTGTTTAAATGGGTGTATTACGGTTTTGTATATTACGTTTTGGAGTTGGCTGTGAATCCTATGGTTCAATGGAGTCTCAGGTAATGAAATTAAGAAAGCCCACCAATTACTTGACTTAATACCGCAATGATACCAAATTAAGGTAAATATCATTATTACGAATTTATTTATTTAAATTAATTATTACTCTATGGTTTGAATGAAATGTTTGTGAATTACATTGTATATTAAAATAATTTATTGTATATACACAAGCAAAAGTAAAGTCTTATTTTCAGATTGCAATTAATTAGATAACATATTTAAGTATCCTATAATTAGATAGCATATTTAAGTATCATATAGATAGAAAATTTAAAGTAGATTGCAATATCATGTAAGTAGATAATGGAGTAGATACTAGATTAAATTTAACATGTTTATGGAGTTCATCTTTGAGATTACTGTTCAGTTTCTATACATGCATCAATAACATTGTAAACACATACTGCATGCTTACAGGATAATTCTGGGCGCCAACTTGGAAATAAGATACCCGAGTTCGATGAATTGGTACATCAAAATAGGTGGCATGAAGCTTTGGATAGGCTTCTTCAGACTAATAACTTCCCAGAAATAGCCATGTCTGCCATGTGCCTTGCGAAGTTCATGTGTTCTGGCATCATCAAGAACCATGTGTCAATCAAAAGCATCGAATATCTATATTACAATTGAGGGCATATTTTGAATTTTTCCTATGTGGCAATGTCACATCAAGTTTTGGAGGGAAAATTTTGGGTTGAAGAGAAATTTGTTGGGAATACACAAAAACATTGAAATTAGGAATAGCCTTTTAATATTAGTTATGAAAAAAATGTTGTGCACACACACACAATCTCATCTTGGGAATGAACGCGAGCTGTGGGAGAATGAACGCGGGAGATGCTGCCAACTCATTGATCCGCGTTACAAAACCCTGTAAAATTTCGATCCCATCTGCTGATATTTCATGGGAAACTAACAATTATTGATGGGAAACTAATAATTATTGATGTTTGTTTAAATAAGTGGGTCCAAGATTTTTAAATGAACATGTGTCCCACGGGGCACGAGTTATATGTATATGAAGGGTCCCACGGGCACGTGTTATATGTATATGAAGGCGCCCGCTCAATTTTTTAACACTGATTTGTTGTTCCGCGCCTAAGGCACCCCCGCCGAAATTGTTGTTTTATGCCGAGTTTGTTGTTCTGTGCCGAAGGCACCCACGTCGAATTTGGTGTTCTGTGTTGAAGGCGCATGCGCTGAATTTGTTATTCCGCGCCGAAGGCGCCCGCGCCATTTTTTAACGCTGATTTGTTGTTCCGCGCCTAAGGCACCTGCGTGAAATTGTTGTTTTACGTCGAATTTGTTGTTCTGCGCTGAAGGCACCCACGTCGAATTTGGTGTTCTGTGTCGAAGGCGCATGCGCTGAATTTGTTGTTCCGCACCGAAGGCACCCACGCCGAAGACGCCTGTGCCGCTAAATATTGTAAGCTAATTTGTTTTTCTTTTAAATTTTGGCTTTGAAAAAAAATTTCAGGGAACAAAGATTTTGCAAGGGAAAATCTTAAATGAACCGTGCCCGCGGGCACGGGTTATGACTAGTTATTATATATATGTACATATGCCAATCTATCTTAAGATATTTATTAACATATATCTCCATAACCAAAATTTATATACCCAGCTTATGACAGAAGTTATGATGAAATATGAGCCAAAATTTCCTACAGTACATGTTACACTTACAATCATCAAACTTCTGTCGATAAATTAATGGTTTTCATGATTTACATTGCATCTTTATATTATATTGTTAATAATTACTAGTTAATTGTTATATATCATTATCCCACATATGTTAGATATGTAACAATAGAGCATTGGTAATATCATATTCATAATATATAATTGGTAATAAACACCACGATAAATATTAATATACCATAACTACGGTATACTTATGGTTATATATATTTTACATTATAAGATATTAACATGCATATATTGTTTGACTATATAATTATTATAGTATTATCGGTGATACGGATATTATATTTTTATATCACTATATATTTATTATATAGGTAATATACCCAATAATATGACTATGACATATATATCAATATACATAGTAATATATAAGATATGTATATTATCATATATACCTAGTATATACTATAAATGAGTATATGTACTATACACATTAATGCATAGTGGTATATTGTATATATAGTACAATTGATTATACACAAGTTATATTGCATAATCCTATTGTATAAGATTAATTATTCTATTAACATATATACTAATGATACTAAATGTAATTAAATACTTACTAGTGTAACTTTACAATTCATATTACTATAAGGTAACATTATTACATACACGTATACCCGTATTTGTATACTAATAATCTATATTGGATTCATCGAATGTTATGGGTATTATGTGGATACGATATATTTTATACTTAATACTAATATCCCATATATCAATTATCCATACAGTTATCATATATTCTATAATGGGATTAATTTAGTATAATATTATAATGTACATAATATGGTTAAATGTATATTAGACATAATATCTGGTTTACATATATGGCGGAAATATAATGTAGGCAATTGTAGCATATAAATTAAACACATCCTTCCTAAATATTGGAATTGTATCGATACTTGGACATTTACAAATATTTTTGGTTATAGTCATATTATTGGGTATATTACCTATATGGTTAATAGATTGTCGGATACCCATAAATTATAACTAAGTACATATGTCATTATATCTGAGTAGTGATATACAAATATGATCCTGGATATGTATTATTTGTATCTATAAATATTATAAGGTATATGACTTGGTAAAATACGAATACAGTTTGGGGTATATTTCACTAATATGACATATATGCAAACTAGTTATAAATGCGTCATGTACCTTATATAGTGCAGTGACATATTATTTATATCATATCAAAAATATAATACATATATTATATTTTACCTGTATCATCATGCGGTATATAAGAATATATCCCTTATGCCTGTATACTAGTACATTAGAATAGTAGAGTGTTACTACTAATTAAATAGTTAAATATTTTATGGATATTTCTCAATAATTAATTATGAAGTCTATGCTGTTGTTTCATATTATTACTATTTACTTTGTAATGCTAATTACTTAAATCTGTAATTAGTATATAAATTGTTGGGTATATTATAGGCATTAAATACAAAGCTGTATTGATAGTATTAGCTATATAGTTACGTTAGATATATATGTACATATTGATATATATTACGGTGAATATGTACCATATAATGAGCAATATCAGCATACTATATTATTGCTATTATTGATTGGTCATGATACGCTAATAGTTTAATGGTACTGTATATTTATGATAATATAGTCGGATATACGAATATACATATTGTTTATACATCCATGATAAATATTATAACTATACGTATGTAACCCGAAATGATATTAGACATGATACCTATATTTACCATTAATCCAAGTATCATAACAATATTAGCAGTATATACTATATAATATATACCATATTATCAGCTATATGGAATATAATACATACCCTAATCAGTATTGTATATGGGATACAATATATGCTTGTAGGTAATTTATATCTATAATTTGCTAAACTTAGTCATACATAATATATGTTCACACAAGTATACACAACCATAGTAATTTATGTAAAGCTAGTATATCACTACATATACATATCTATACCTAAATGCAAACGTACAATCATGTATACTATCCAAACACATGCACATACATCATCCTGTAGGGGCAAGTAATTTAACACTATATAATATGTATATTAATGTTGTCTACCCTAGACTATCAATATTATACCATGCATTAACATGTCACAATAGGTATTTAATTGGCATATATCATGTTTCAATACTATATCTAGGTATCTATTATATTTATTGTTATTTGGTATAATTGGTATACTATTGTATAACTAACTCATACATATTAGTACAATATCCTATTGTGACATGTTAATGCTTGGTATAATATTGATAGTCTAGGGTAGACAACATTAATATACATACTATATATTATGTTAAATTACTTGCCCCTACATGATGATGTATGTGCATGTGTTTGGATAGTATACATGATTGTGCGTTTGCATTCAGGTATAAATATGTATATGTAGTGATATACTATACCCATGTCGGTAATAACAGTCATATTACTAATTACAGTTGCTTATATAATCCTATGTACTCACACAGAGGATTATGTTGTATACACGTTTTACTTGTACAGACCAGCATAATACTAATGACATTTACAATATTCACAATATATTTACCGTACAAATCTTTACAAATATGGCCATTCCCTAATCAGATATATGCAATGATAATAAATTACGTGTAAATTTTGGGTATGGACATATTTGTAAAGATACAAAATATGACATATGATACCAGGTACACCACGTAGAGGTTGATATGGTTCTGCATGGCTAAACCAGGTAGATTTGTACCAAGAAGAAGATAGTTATTGATATGTAATTGTAGCAGATGTATACAGTAATACCGTATTGGCTAAAAATATCCTAATATCTTGTACGTTGGTGATATACATTGTATAGAGTGATATTTACCTATACTGTATACAATTACTATATAGGTAAATATCACTCTATTATATTAGGGAGAGTGAAGCAACCTCCAAAGAAGTTTGGCCCCAGCAGCCATGATATCATAATAAGACCATATAAGCTGTTTGTGGACTATGTATTATGGGTCTATTATAGTATGTTAAATATGTTAAATATGTCATATCATATCCATAGTATAATGGTACAATCCCTACGTATAAATATTTATAGATTATACAGTTATATTGTATATTATAATTGATATCCTAATAGGTATTTGATATATCCATTGATATATCCAATTTAACATAGATATACATTATATCATTATGTACAACTGTAAACTTGATATATTTGTAATGACTTGGATATAGAATATGGATATACTATATACAGTATTGTATATTATACTTAATATAATATAATATATATACAAGTAATTATGTTACTATATGTTAGGTATGTCATATCCCATTACACGTGTACATTAGGTAATCTACTATTTGTTAGGAATAGTATTAGAACAATATATTATGATAAGATATTTTATAGTTTGTATACCTTATGAAATTGTAATGTATGTATAATATAACTATGACATATGTTTGCATATATAATAGTATAATTATATATACGTATAGAATGGATATAGCAATAGCCTAAATTGTACATTATATGCCCGAGTAGGAGGAAGGCGAAAGAATTACTTTATATAGCATATGGTATACATTATAATATTTAATATTTATATACCAAATATTGATACAAATTGTATGAATATATATGTTAGCATATTGTATGTTACAATTATATGTATATGACGATATTTTTCTAGAAGGAATTTTGTCATTGATTATATGATACCCATTTTGCTGGGAGTTGATATGCACACAAAAATAATTACTAATTGCATATTATTCATCTTATTAAATTACCATATATATAGTAATACCCTAGGATATGTCAAATATGGTAAACTATATGTATCTATATCCATATTAACATGTATTACAGATACTATGTCATAACAAATATCTCAAACACATATACACATATATCACCAATGGAATATACAATTTATTTGATTTGTATATCACTAGAATTATGCACGTAGAGGTTGATAGGGTTCTGCATGACTAAACCAGGTAGATTTGTACCAAGAAGAAGATAGTTATTGATATGTAATTGCAGCAGATGTATACAGTAATACCGTATTGGCCAAAAATATCCTAATATCTTATACGTTGGTGATATACATTGTATAGAGTGATATTTACCTGTACTATAATATAGATATATTATCATGTACTTATGATACATATCTATAATTATTTGTTACATATACCATATTATTTCTGAGGTAATATCTATATTATGCCAAATATATATATATATATATATATATAATATTAAATAATTGTACAAATATAATATTATGATATAAATAGTACCCATATACTATTCTGTGGTAATATTTGCATTCAGATATAGTACTGTCACATGTTAAGTATATGTGATATACATGTTATCACATATACTTAACATGCATATTTGGATACCCAAATTATATTATAAATAATGTGGTAACACATTAGTTGGTATTAGTATTATTATCTAGGTACCATATGTGTATATTAGTAACTACATATATTAGTATAGACGATATTATCATATATAATATATACACGCATGTATAGCATGTGTACGGGTACACACACACACACACACATATAGTATACCAGTACTATAGGATAATATGGGTGCTATCATAATTACTAGCATATATTATCATATTAATATACTATTTAATATTATATAATATTTTTATGAAATTACTGCTAATACTGTCGGATATATAATACCATATCATAGCACATTGGATAACCATACAAATTTGTCGGATTATTATAGTATAGTGATACATTTTGGGACATATGGATGTTTATATATGAGTATTATATTAATATGTTACGTATTACTTGTATAACATGATATATTATTAGCATATATCTATTGGCGAATAAGATATATTATGATAATATTAACAGGTATACAATATTGTAATGTAAGGTATACCTGGTTCGATATTATTAGAATATATAAATAGGGTAACGAATATGACATTACAAAGACTATATAGATTATTGTACATTTGTCCCGATATAATGTAGTTTAATACCTCGTAAATATATGTACTAATCCTATGTACATATTTTAAATTGGATATAATCTATTATATGTCATTGTATATGGAGTATATATACCGGATGTAAGATATCATGTACGATATGCAATATTAGGTAATATTAGGACTGTATATCCATACTATATGTTAGTACACCAATATCCAATATGCCATTTGCATATCCATATGTATGGGATACCATGGTAATATCCTGCAATTAGGAGTGTATATATTCTAAGGTGTAATATGGGATATTAGGAATTATATCCGAGTCACCACTTAAATCATTATAACCATATATACGGATATACCCAATATTCTATGTATGCTATATGTGATAGGTAAATAAACTCATATTAGTAACCCATAAGTATTTATACACTCACTCACATAGATACTAAATTAAATTGCTAGCATATGACATTATAACTATTATTGGTATTAAATGAGCGGTCATTGCCTACACTAATTTTGTTATCCAAACTAGGGGTGACCGTGGTGATACGTTTATAGTTATAATGCACTATACATAGTTATGATAATATATATTATCATTTATTCCATTATTACAATATATGTTATACAATGTACAAATATTATCCAAACAACTCTATAATACTATCAATCACAATTATATAAATATACTAGTGATATCAGTTTATCATTACTAATTCATAACTATTTGGATATAAATATTATAATGATATGGTAAATTGAATATACTATGTAATAACATAATGCATATCCATGTAACTATTTATATTATGGATATACATATTATACATAATGCATAGGGTATCTATATTGGATATATGGATAAACATCGCAGTCACTATATGAATTATTATTATCTAGGTCCTATATATTAGGTACTAGTATTATCAGTTAACCTAACATTGTCCAATACATTACAGTGTTAAAGAGATTAGTATATGAATAGGATATGCGATATGCATGTTATCATATCGTTTGTACCAGACAATATCAAATTGTAAGTTGTAGTCATATACCTTATGTATTTATATACCATACTATGTACTTATTTATTATTACCTCTCCATCATAACCTGGTATATCATATGCATATAACCGTATATTTAGTGTAATTATATCCTCCATCAATGTGCCAAAATATATACTGTATAACCATATTTAGGTTTAGTCGGTAGCCATAATATACAATTAACACTACAAACAATCATATATTCTAATAATTTCCTACACCGCTCTAATGTTATATGGGATACTAATTACATATGATAATATAATTAATATCAAGTGATATAACATCGGTATTATTAATAATCGGACAGATATAATAAGTAATTGCTAATTGGCATATTGACTAATAGGAGTGCCACAGTCCATGTTGGCATAATATAAGTATTATGTATATATAATATACAACTATAATCCGGAATGTGTCACACTTCTCTAAGAAGGAGTCCAGATGTTCAATAGGGCTCTCCATGGGTGCCCCAGAGAATTGATCCTGCTGGATCCACGTCACTAGTGACGGCTTGAGCTCGAAACTCTGTAAATGTTATTATGTTTTACTACCCTATAGTACATATGGATATACTTGTAAGTAGATCATACCATATCAGATATTATAGAATTACACATAAACCTAATAGTATATTGATATAACAAGGGTATGATATAATGGTAAGAACATATTTCTAATTAGGATGTATATGGTTATTACTATACATCCTTTCCCTTTGAGAGATTACACTTACACATATTGTAGTATGTAATTACGAGGTATTCTCATATATGTGTAACTATGGTAATATCATCAATATATTTGATATGAATGAAAATCGTTGACATTGTGAAATTATGCCATCATGGCTCTTATAAGATGACTTATGATATTTAATTGATGATTTAGAATGTCTCAGTCCTCTCTAATGAGGGTGAGTTAGCAGAACCCAGGTTTTAGGTGGGATTTGAATAAATTGTGTATATGAGGCCTGATTAGACAACAAATGAAAGAAGGGAGTTATGCATAATCCTGGGTTCTGCTATATTACTATTGATATTCATAGATAACATGTTTGGCCTAATTTTATTGAGAAACCTAGCGCTTTGTCATTCATATCGATTGTGGCACTATGTTATTTACCATATGTAAGAATAAATATTAATTATGATATATTAATATTTACATTTGTATTATATTAGATAATACGTAGTAATATATACGTATACCATATTCCTATTTAATTAGTAGTAACACATTAGTATTACTAGTTACAGGTATAATATAATCAATATACCAAATTATATTATGACATAGTTAAATAATATTTTGATACATACTGGTATACACATGCATAGTTGTTCTTATGATATTATATGAATTAATTACATACCATATCTGTATGTGTATACTATACATTATGTTAGTTATATTTGGCTTATGATTTCTATATAATGCATATAACTTAAATTAATATAGTTAGTATACATATATAATTAATTCACAATGATAACGTTATTTTGTCATGCCGGGATATGCTATATAATGCTAGTTAGCATACTGATAATAATATATCGTACATTATAATATTAGTATATTGTTAAAATGAACTATATCTAGTATAATATCCGTAATAACTATGATATACTAGGTTTAATTTAAAACAATGTATAAACTGATGTTAATACCTGTATAAACTAATACTATTGTATATGGTAATACTATAATCAGTTATAGACACGTTATAGTGATGGGTAGGAGTATCATGTATTACATATAACCATTATTGAATAGTAACTGATTATAATATAACGGTCTTGGGTGACATGATTTGTCTTGTAGAAACGCTGAAATTGTTAATGGCAATACCAAATGACATGGTCATATGAGTATAAATAACTTACTTAGATTGGTATGATATGCATTATCCACTATATACTGGGATGTTTATAGGTGATATACAATACTAATTATAACTTATTGTATATGAAGTGAAAGACACTATATATACACATCTGACCATACATCTACACTATATGACATGATGTTATACATATTGTATTATATGTCCAATATACTATAATACTATAATCACAATAATGTATCTATTACTATTTACGTATAGTCATATCCCACATGAGTATACTTACATGGGTATAATGCCTTCTTCGCATTCTGCTGATGTTTCATAATTCTGATTAATAATGTGTAATTATACACATTTTTCATGGTATCAGGACATGAATTGATTCGGTAACCAAACATGTCAATCCTAGCTGGACTTTTTGCAGCAGGGATGTGTGATATATGTATGATATATGTGTAACAATATGTATATTCATTTTAGTTTATCATTTCATAAGCCATATCCCAGTTCAATCCCATGGCTTTGGATAGTTTTATTAACTAGGATCGCCTATCTTATGTTCCATACATATTGTTTAATAGTTATTAATATTATACTAAATAATATGATATTATTATATTATAACGTTTATTATGTTAGATAATGTATTTATATAACTATACATTCTAATTTTTGTCAATATACTATATGTTTATACATAATGCGAAGAGGCACATATTTTAATAAACTGTCTACGAATATATTTGGGTAAATGTAGATATACAAAGTCATTATCAACCAAGAATTTGACGACGAGACTAAAACTATATAGTATTACCATATACTATATGATATAGTAGATATAACAATATATATGCATACATACTATAGTCAGACATATATTCCAGATTATACTAATAACTTATCATGATTAGGGTATTACAGAATAAATACTTCCTTTAATATTTTCCATGCGATCTAATTCATGGGAAAAATATATAATTCAGAGCTATATATGACAATATATACTATGCACATATATGATAATTATACTATATACACATACAATAGTGGTTTATTGTTGGATATACTAAAGTAAGAGCAAAGATTCCATGTAATTTAATACGTATACAGATACATATTGACTTCATAGTATGCATATATATAGCTACATATATTATTTGAATCCTAGTAGTAATGTTATATAATATTAATATCAGGTTATACAAACCTAGATGTGACGGACAAACAACATTATAAATTGTTTATCATAATATTTTATCTAAGTATCTAGATATCACTAATATCTAGATATGTTATTAGTAAACATATGGCTATTGCCATACCATATTATAATGATATACCTGATCTAATACTATTAATATATGACATATTATATTACTTGTTAACATAGACTAATTCAGGGTTTTATTATAGGATTAATATAATGACTATCGATAATAGGTAATTACACTCATATATATCTGATATATATATTAAAGACATTGCAGTTTGTATCTCTATAGTTAATATGAGAGATATATCATATTTATAACCTTGACATAATTATACATAATAGTTATTTGGTATAAGGGATATTATTAAATTAGTATATTATTAATAGGATAGTATTCATTGTACATACACTATACACAGTTGTCAGTGATATTTTAACAAGTACATGATTTGGTAGATATCAAATGGCAAATATATATCCGTATGTAATTAATAATAGTATACCAATATAGTAACTATAAGTGTGTATAGTGTATGTGTCAACTACATATTACCCTGACATATGTAGTAATACAGGTACCATAGATTATAACATAGTATAATAGAATATATTATACAATATTAGAATAGCAATAGTTAATTATTTGTATTATAATTACATTAAATTATATCTTAATATCATATAATATATAGATATACATTGCTAAACTTAATGTTATATTGGGCTAAACTTAATGTTATATTGGATACCTGCGGTATATCAATCTACATATAAGTATATAGATGTTATACTTATACTATACCAGATATAGTACAATATTATATATGGTACCTGATACTATGTATTTAATATCCTATATGATACAGACTAGTAGGAAAATCATATAATATCATTTTGGGTCACAGACTAGTGATAATTAATCTGTAATGTATGTTTATGTATTATATCGATTATAGTAATGCGTGTACTATATATAGTAATAACTGTGTGCATATCATGGGTATATGATCACAAGTATATTACATTGGATAACTATAGTAATGGGTTATATACTATATGATCAGTTAATCCTTGTCCTGTTGAAAGACCTTGTAAGTGAAGCTAGGCAAGTGTACAAGAAGCCCTCATTGGAGGCATTTGCTTTCTTAATTAAGAGGATTGGTTAGTGGAAATCCTAACTGGAGGTTTGGGATTGGAGTAGCCCACGATGCGTGAATCAGGATACTTCTTTGTTGTTTGCGATTGTTTTCTATAATTGTCTCCATTTATTGCTTGTATATTTGTGCTACATTTATTAAGGTAGGCTTGCCTAGCCAATATCCACTAACCAATCCTCTTAATTAGTACATTGTATATATAATAATATGAGAAAAATATCGGGTATACTATCATATATCAAATATTATCAAACATATAAATATATACCTATATTAACAATACATATATACGATTCTATGTTATACAGTATGGATATTACCTATATTATCATTAAGTATATATGATATGTCTATATATCATTGATTGATTATGAATTATAATATATATAGTATATTATATATACCGTAATTATAATATACAAAGAATTAAGGACGTATACCTATGTTACACATCACATTCACTACTTGGGAGCGGCTTTCGAATGTCGTTACTAATGAGGGGCTATGCGGACCCCCTATGTCCCTTGAAGAATCTCTACGACATTCCCCATAATGTTACTAGACTTAATGATACTGTATAAACACCCTTTTATTAAGTATTGCCAGTTTAAAGATGTTATAAGTCTAGTTGATAATGCATGTAGCATGATAGCCCTGCGATTCAATATCTTAGCCATGGTATATTGGTTTGGTATATTATTATATGTGTGACATAGGTATACGTCCTTAATTCTTTGTATATTATAATTACGGTATATATAATATACTATATATATTATAATTCATAATCAATCAATGATATATAGACATATCGTATATACTTACTAATAATATAAGTAATATCCATACTGTATAACATAGAATCTTATATATGTATTGTTAATATAGATATATCACTATGGCATATATTAACATATAACGGGTATGGACAGTAATTATACTAAGTATGATATATCATACTATGTCCGATATTATAAATATCATCCAGGTGTTGCACGCATTGCTCGAAGCAAACATTATTTACCCTATCTCAAATAGCAAGTGGGTCAGTCCTGTCCAAGTCATGCCTAAGGAGGGTGGCATGACTGTCATAAAACGATAAAAACGAGTTGATACCAACTAGGACCGTCACCGGTTGGCGAATGTGCATAGACTATAGAAAACTCAACAAAGCCATGTTGAATTATACAATACTCGATATAATTTTGTCGTCATAAGTTATCAATAATAAAATTAGCTACAAGTATATAGATACAACTATACTATCAGTCACCAATATAATCATGATATTTAATTGGATTATCAGAAATATACCAATTAATTTGTCTAGTTATAATTACAAAGATACTATATTATTATATCCAAACATATCAATACACCCTACGTTGTCCATATGTCATATATACAAAATTCTCAACACATATGGATAAATAGATACCATTATACGGTATTATTGATACACATGATAATGATATACATATTCTGATACTATATTCTATTGAGATATATAAGATATATAGTATAAATTCCATTTTGATATCAAAATCCTATAATATATGTTCCGATTATTAATATACCATAACTGATATTCATCATCTGATATATAGGCTAAACAATATTATACCCTCCATTATAATACTATATTATAATATGTATATATCATTAAGTCTATATGGTATATTATAACGCATAATTACATAGGAAATATAATATTATGTATAGTTCATGATTTCCTTGGATATAACCATTGTTATAGCATGTTAAGGATATACATACGCATGGTGTGATACTCTTATCATACGGTATAAATATACAATTAATATATTTAACTACTATATATTAATAATCTCAAGTAAATAACAAATATTGTGAATAACTGATATGTTATACGATATTGCTGACATTATATAACAAATTACATAATGTGTCATATATAGTTATAATAAGTTTAAATTATACGTCTAATTTATTGCCATATTTATTAATATCAGATATAATTTATTATATTTATAAATTATCTATTAATATCTTAGGATATATATTACGTATATATATATATAATTGCACATAAGTAGTTATATCAATATACCTGTACACTATATATTGTTGATATGATATATAGTGTAATATGTAGTAATATCGGTGATACTGTTACTATTAAATATATAAACATGAATATTATAATGACTTATAATATAATATATATGTGAAATTGTATATATATATATTTTGTGATATAACCCAATATATGATTATAGTCCAAATATTGATATCAATTACGTTATGGATAATATCACCAATTTAGTATACTGTATAAGAATATATCTTTATAACATCATATATATACTATAGTAACAATAATTGATGGTATCTCGGATATATCGTGTTGCTAATTTATCTATCCAATCCTCTATGCATACCGAACCCCTCTTATAAGTGCACCATGAATTCTTCTACTCACTTTTTTCTAAACCATGAAACAAGGGAATGTCCAAGAAAGTGACATGTTTGTGATAACATATATTGAGTTATTGTATATGTGCATACCGGTCACATATTGGATAATATTGCCATTTATAATTGAGATATGTGCAAGAATATATATCATGGACATTATACATCCTAATTAGAATGTTTGTAATATCAATACACGGATTTTAAATACAATTGATAAAGTACTATGATATGTAGTGTTGGATACGGCAATATACGATATATTATGTCAGATTACCTATAACTGATACTTAATATTTAGCTATATTAGCATATGTTATAGTATATAATACTGGAAACCATATTGTACAGTACTATATCTGTTATAGTATATGGGTATAAATATAATATCGGCGACGTTATGCATATGGGTAATAACTTCTGTACCCTACTATATTATGATGTAGGTATAGATATTTTGGGTATATATTATACTAGTAATTATATTTAGATATTGATATATTCACTCCTATTATTGTCTATAGAGTATTTACCTTAGATATATCAATTAAGTATATATGTTAAACATATAGTTATATTGATTATTATGAATTTGTAACCATATTGTACAGTACTATAATGTATTAACATAAGTACATGAGATAGGGTAAATAATATTATTCATTATTACCATATACTAACGGTATCATTAGTATATGGTAATAATATTTCTTGTGTCCAATATATGCTATACATTCATATCCAGCTCTAAATATAATGTCTAATATTGTAAAATACGTTAATACTGTTATATTATCCCATATAAGATTAATATTGTTATAGAAATCATATATTCCTATTACTTGTATTAAGTACAGTTAACCCATATTCATAGGATGTATTGAATATATACTATACCGCAGTATTGTTATCAGATTATATTATATCCAATCACCCAAATAACAATATTGTTATCATTGTATAGTTATTATACATATGGGAATTTGTACGTATATATATGAATTACGATAATATTATATATCGATATCAGATATTATAATATATAACATGTATCGATAGAGAAGGTTACTATGGTATATATACTATATCATATTGGGTGTTACATAGTTATTATATTATATTTTATACATATAATATATAGTATTAGGTTAGACATAATACCAATATAATTTGACAGTAATTAATACTTATTGACTTCATATTAGAATATATGTATACGACGTGATTATATTGTACTATATGGATACATACCTATAACAAATGTAATTATTAAACATATGTATTAGCATTAATTATATGTTTGGTATATAATGGATAAATATATTATTATCCCATATATACGTATAACTCTAGTACATTGTACTATTATATGTAAATAATAGTATATTTACATATGAAACTTTATACTAATTAATATACATGATATTATAATATCATATAATATGTACTGTACTACATAAGTATATAAGTCAGGAATACTAGTGTATATATGGATATATGACGGCCCAATGATTCAACAATGGCCCCCGTCGCTAACAAGTTGTACGATTAAAGATGATATCGAAAACATATGTTATTATCTATGGCTCACAATGTAACTTATATCATTGTTGAAATACGGTATCCAATTTATATAATAGGCTAATATTCGTATTATATTATATTATATACTTGGATATAGTATTGATATATCCAAGTATATCATTGTTATAATCATAGGTAATAACATCTCCCTACTTATAAATTTATGTATCCATATAATATATGATACTTGTAATTATAATAATGAATTACCATTATTATATACAGATAGTTGATGATAACCAATATGCAATTCTTAGTATATGCATGATTAATGTATACCAATTATATATATACATTTGTAATATAAGTGTTCATTGAAACCGAAGACAAAATTAGGACAAAAAATCATATCATTTAATAAAGTGTTACATGGACATTAAATAAATTATAGACCGTTGCGTATAAAGTTAACAGGATATGTATACCGTATTTCAACAATGATATAAGTTACATTGTGAGCCATAGATAATAACATATGTTGTCGATTCATCTTTAATCCTACAACTTGTTAGCGAGTGTTAGACCTTCATATCCATACCGTTGAAATTACACACTCACTCACTCACTCATATTTATATATACGCCATAATCTACATATCCGGTTATTTACCATAAGGTTAGTCTATCCAAATCCCATGCAGGGCAAGATATCATTTTATGATATTCTTACAATAAGTGTTCAAAATACATACATACAGTAGTTTTGTATGTTTATGCAAAAATGTTAATCTTATTATGTCACATCATATAATTATAACTTATATTATATGTATACATAGAAATTTATCCATTAATATGCATATACAGATTACCATATACATAGAAATATAGATTGTATTTCGATTTCACTTGCAGGGTCGCATGGTGGTCTATACACATGGGAATGACCTCCAAATAAGACATGATAGCTATATATATAACTTAGAATATATGTTATCCACAGAATTTATGATAGATATAATATGATGGTACATACTTATGATGTGACATAATAAGATTTTGGGTATAATATATTACATATGAATCTATAATTATAAATATTATACCATTATTATATAGTTATAATTATGTATTTATGATATGTTATATCATATATCATGTATACATTTATAATATTGTTGTATGTATAGCACAATTAGACCTAATATTCTAAAATATTTATTATCTTAGGTATTGTACATAAATGTTGATAATTATATATTGTATACAGGATATGTTACATACAAGCTGAATAATATATAAATGATATCAAATAACGTATGATATAATGTTTAGCATGTTCCCACTACTATCATATGTTTCAATATCTATTAAGTAATATGCTATATGTTCAAGGTGTAATATGCAAATTATTATATACCAGATATTATTAATACTTGGTATTTGCGCTAATTTGTTGTTCCGTGCCAAAGGCGTCCACTAATTTTTTTTGTTCTGCGCTAAAGACGCCCGCTAAAATTTTTATGTATCATATTTGTATCGTATTATCAGTTGAATGGTAACATTATAGATATATTACATATTATACCTATATTATACAATAATATAATATAAAATATTACCAAATTAGATATGACATTATGTCTAGGGTTTGGTTATAATAATATGCGGTTAGATCATATGCATGTAATAGATTTCAAAAGGGCATATCCTATATAACTAACAACATATTATGCGATATAGTACCAATAACAAATATTTCTATACATACCGATATACATATAAGTATGTCACTACAAATAACTGGCATATTCATCAGTACTATATCGCATAATATGTTGTTAGTTATATAG
This sequence comes from Scilla litardierei, assembly GCA_030789695.1. Classification (NCBI taxonomy): domain Eukaryota; kingdom Viridiplantae; phylum Streptophyta; class Magnoliopsida; order Asparagales; family Asparagaceae; genus Scilla; species Scilla litardierei. The sequence goes on along the minus strand of CM061137.1, from coordinate 67,106,682 downwards.
GATATGCCCTTTTGAAATCCCATATTCTGATGCGAGTTTGCAACAGACAATCAAGTATTTACGTGCCTAGTGAACTTGGGAAACTGTAATGATATGAACTATCTATATGCTAGCAAAAATTCTGGGCACTATCCTGGAATGTAACCCACATTAGCCTAAAAACTGTATATAATTAGACCAATAACTTAACTGTAATATTATATGTCTAGTATTGAGCTATAAATATTCATATGTATAATTACAATCTATTACTACACAATGAGGTTCGAGCCCAATAGATAGTGCAAGGCAAGATTGATATACGGGAGAGTTATCATTGACGGATATGAATAGGGATGACATGACCATCTATCTTGCAGGTATGTTTTCAGGGTAAATTATGCAAGATTACATTATGGTAGCATACTCTTTGGAATTTGTCTAATACTTATGATAAGATGATATGCTAGTATATGTATGTATATAGTATTGCATTGATATAACTTATACCCTGGTATATATAAACTTATACATACCTGCAATTTTTATTACGTCAATGATAACTGTGTATATTATTGTAACATATAATGTGTATATACACCAAACCCATCTTCATATCTGCAAAACCCAACTCTGCAAATCCTCTTTCAATTTCAGCATATCCTGTGCGTGTAGCCTTAAATATGTACTGTAATATTATACATCAGTATACATACCAATTATGTTAAATAGCTATGGCTATAGAATTTTTTATGGTTGCCATCACTATATCATATTAAATATAGTTTATTCATTGATTACTGTTACTCAACGATAACATACATATATACCATGCTAAATATATGATATATAACATATGGTATAGTGATAATATTATCATTATAAGCTGTAACTATTTACATGTAATTGACGTATAATAATTATTTATACTTTTATGTGTTATTGCACGGGATGTACACATTATCAGTTATACATAATGTACACACATAATGTATATTGTATTATAACAAATATAACAGTATATTCTAATATAATTGTTATATCCCACATTAAAATATATGGTATTATAGGATAAGCCAAAATATTTTATTAATATAGGTAATATAAGGCATATATTGTATACCTATATAATTCCTGATATATGGACTTATCTAATATAATATAATTTCTTATATTATACTATTATGGTACTAATATAACAATGATAATATATTAGTATACAGGGAGTATAACTTGATATTATACGGTACAATAGTGTTATTACCAATTAATACATATATTAATGCTATATGTATTATATCTAACTAACTGAACCTTTGCTCATTACTGTTATACACCCGGTAATATATGGTATACATACATATATTAATGCTTGATAAATTAGTCCGAGATATACAAACTGATATAACTGCAAGTATAGCGTTATCATGTATATCTCATATAATATATCCATACAATTATACCCCATAGAATAAGTCCATAATAGAGTTACCTAATAGAATTTTGGTGTTAACAAATGACCTCTTTCAAATTTGTATCATAGTTATGGATGCTATCAGAAAAATTAGTTAGATATTATATATGCGGTTAGATAGTACTTTATTCTACCCATATCAGTATTGATTCATATACCAATATAATGAATGTACAGTTCATAAAATATAGCCATGTCACATATAATATTTTGGAGTTAACAAAGATAATCCTATTTAGTAGTTTGGATTATCAAATTATTAATTATCTAGTAGAGGATAATGAACCCATATAGTATAAATGATATCGAATCTCACAGAGATGGTGATAGTGTGTGTGGATTCTCAGTTTAATCTTAATATTCATTATGTTGATAGTACAGACATAATAATGGAAGTCATATTGGATTAATTATGTAGTACTTATATACCTCTCATCATATCTTGGTTATACTAATATGACATATACTGTTATATCGTATGCTATTATATAATATAATTATCTATTATATCATATATATGTGAATAATTGTACGTATATTAAGTATAACAGTATATGTACTAACATTATTATACTATATGGGTAATAGCCATGATTAAGATTAGAAAATCGTGGACCGTAATTACCATGGTCAATTATAGTATCACATAGTATATAATACGGTATATATGATCATAAATTGGTATCTATAATAAGTACATATAATTGATTATAATATGTAATATTGTACTATTAGTTAATATCATTAGGACATACTCCTTATCACTATATGTGTATGTTATAGAATATATTTAACAGACTATGTTAATAATATATATAAAAGACTATATTTATATATGTGTGCAGTAATAATGCGATATGCTATGCACATTTATCGTTTATAAACTCTGACACATATTATTAAGCAATTCCATATATAGTACTGTCACCTATATAATAACATACACATATACTTGTATACACCTTGGTATATGTTATATGTATAATCACTATATTGATATAACAAGTATACTAATATATTATGTCTGTCTAACATATACAAGAACTTACCTTTGGATATACGTATTGGTATAAGGTATTATATTTATCCGATCTCATATAACTGGTAATGTCATAAATTGGAAATTATAGATATGAATATATAACATAGTATGATATCACTAATATTAACCAGTATACCATATTTATAACCAGATATCCGTAAATTACTGATAATCGGATAACACTAATATACACAAATATAGTACCCATATCCGATATTTTGTTATATGAGATAAATATGAAAAGGATATAATTTATCCAATCAGTGTATACTAGTATACTTTTTAATTGTATAGTAAGTTATACGTATGTGGTTCCTACCTTGAGACTGTTCGGCATATTTGTAATATATTATATGGCAGGAATACAATCGGAGTTCTCAAGTATATGATTTATGTGAGACTTGGCTAATCATTATACAAATTGTTATTGTCCAATATGTATACTTATCAAATATAAGTTATGTATGCTATTATGAATAACTCAATATACGTAATTAATATTGTACATATATCGTATTAGAATATTATGCCATAGGTATTCTAGTAATATTATATATTACTAGAATATTCATTACTCCTAATGTATGGCTACTAAATTAATACTTGATATGTTATAAATATTATGATATATTCTGTACATAGATATTACCATAACATGCAGATATTAGATACCATTAATATACAAATAATCGTTATATAGGATATTATTATACAAGTATCATGGTCATATTTACTCTGTTATATCATTGTATATTTTGGTATCTAATGTAGCTATAAGCATATATCATATGTGCATCTCTTAATAATTCTCATAGGTATATGTGGATAATATTTTTTCATGTCATTAAACGTGTCAGATAGTTATCATATTGGTAATTACCGTAAATATAATTATATTCGTGATATAAATGTATATGTATTTATGTGTACAATAATTTAAGTATCGGATAACAGATATACTAATAATTGTATAATTTAGAGTCAAGTATACACATATCCGGAAATCATTGGACCAAATTTATAAGTATTGAGATACAAACAATGTGATATTCCAGATATAAGTATGTTCGACACTTGACTCTAAATTATAGTTGACATATAATTATTGGAAATAATAGCCAGACATGTAGGTATTATATTGATATATAACCACGACCATACTATTATACGTATCAAATTATAGTATCAGCCTCCTCCAGCTGCATGAAATTATGTGTTGGCCAATATAATACCCTTATAATAATATCATTATATAATAGCACTTTAGGGTTTCAATTACATATAATATCATAAACTATAATATGTCATAATAAAGGTAATAATCGAATATTATGTCATTACTCAATAATCCACCATGACATAATATTGATACTGTAATATGTGTATAATCGAACTATGTGGATATAGTTATCAAGAGGCCATACATTAGATGTTACCTAAGTTATAATATCCATGTATGTATATTCTGTATTAATTAGTATATTCAAACATAATAAGACATATCATCCTTGTATCTACTAAATATAAGAATGTGGATATCATTATCATGTTACTATTATTATTATTATACTCATATATATTCTATTAGTTACATATTATCTGTATTAGATGTAATATTTATACCAATTATGTAAATCATTCTAAATTATAATATCAATATGATTTAGTACAATGTATACTTTGACATTGGTGCTCAAAATTACCAGCGTACATAATGGATAATTAGTGTATCAAATTTAGGTAATAACATATGATAATTGCCGATACAATGTATACCAGTTATATATTATTATACATGATTTTAAATAACTAAATAAAATATTTGAATAGATTTACATATATACTTGAGTATTAATCCTTTGTATAACGTAACCTACTTGTAATTATTATAGTATACCTATTATCTAATATACTTATGATTACTATAATAAGATCGGTACATAATCTAGTATACAGTATATATTAAATAATCTAATTATGACCATACATAATTATATTGACTTATATATGATTCATCATATACTCAATCTGATATTATTTACCGGTTATACGGATAAATACAATATATTATATGACATAGTAATACTCAAATACACATATAATATTATAATTGATCGAAAGAATACGGTTATATATCCTATCAAGATAGTACCTATGATCAGGTATAATTAAAATAGTATATATTTGTATAGTACCGATCATTTTAATCACATTATGAAAGATTATTATGGATATAATGTATATATTCGCGGTACCTAAGTATATCATTATAGCGTATTACAATGATAGCATAAACCATTAGCTGATAATAATTTTCATAATATAGACAGCTAGTTATATAGTCAATATAATATGATCAAAATATACCGATGAAAATGATGACAAGTTATTTTATCATATATGCAATATCGTACGATTATCATTATATTTGTAATTACCTATAATACAGGATATATTCTGGTACTATACCATATTAGAGTATATCTATATACACAATGCACCATATATGAGTAACAATATAATAAGTAATTTATACTATTAGAAATGTGGGTTATATGTAAACATTATATCCATAATTTAATTATAGTATGAAAATATATCTAGTATACACATTCATATACTATACTTGTTAATACAGCTATACATAGTTAGAGCTGTGTTTTAGTATCAACTCTATGTGTAATATTAGATAACTTATTCCACTCATGAACTATACATTGTTTCCTGGTTAAGTCGATTCGGTGCCACTTATGTTGTCCCAGTTGAACCTCTAACTTTTTGTTGTAGATAGTTATGCACGGTTATAAATCAGAAATCATGTATAAATCCAAATATGTAAGTTAAATAGTATATAACATGCATGGTACATATATCTATATAAATGTAATTAATATATTTAACTATAATATTACCTCAAGTACCCATATTTATCCAAGTACTGCCATAATGTTCTCTTCATATGAGGATATGCATCATATTGGAGTCATACACTGATAGAAAAGTCCTGAATCACACTAGAGGTAATATTAGAAACAATATCCTTTATTTAATATTATGTGTCTAGATATAACAATATACTGTATATTGTATGTATAAGTTATAACTTGGTACACAGATATCGGATATATAATATAGTCATTATGTTATTTATATCGTGATAATACATATAAGGTATATTGGATACAAATATGATCTAATAGTTGTATATACATGTATATATTGGATTACTATCATTTAATAAATATGCTGATATTAATCATACATGTATCATTCATGATTGCCTTCGTAGTATATTATACTATGCAAATAATTGATATCATGTCTTAGGTATTATAGTATATGATAATAAGATATTCTATGATAGTATCTAATTTATATTATCCAAATATTATACCATTATATTATACCATGTATTCATAACATACTCTGATTCGATATAACTTATATCAATTATTTGATATATCATCATATTTGTAGTAATCATAATTATGCATGTATTTAATGCGATATTGATATTATATGATAATTTACGGTCTGGTTAAATATATCTAATATCAAATATCCAACATATATTATTATAGATATATAATATAATAATTATGTAACAGTGACTACGATAATAGTAGTCAGATATAATGGTTATGATTATATTAAGTACCAATATGATTAATCAGTTAATATTATTGAAATGATGTATATAGATAATTATATCTGACTACTACTAAGTTAATTTAGCAATCCAATCCTCTATTATATGTATGAAATTATAATACATAGTATTACATGTTATGGGTCATTAACTACAGTAATTATAATATATTGTACATTATATTATGTCTATAATGTATAATTGCATATTAGATTGTACATGTACTAGTCATTACCCGTGCCCAAAGGGCACGGTTTATTTAATGGCTGAGTTTTTCTCCCCCACAAATTTCAAGTTCCCCCCCCACAAATTTCAAGTTCCCCCAAATTTCAAGTTTTCCCACAAAATTTCAAGTTTCCCTCCAAATTTAACTTTTCCCCCAAAATTTAAGTCCCCCCAAAATTGTCATTACCACCTAGGACAAACTTGCCACGTAGGACAAAGCTTTGTCCTAGTAGGATATAAGATTCTAAATCTTCAACGAACTGGGAAAAAATGGTCGGAAGGGGTGAGAATAAAAAGTGTGGGTGGGTGTGTGGGGAGGGTCCATGGGCAAAAATACAAAAACCGGGGTTGTATGTGCAAAATTCCCCACCTCCTCTTTTATCCCTCAAAATCTCATCTCTTATATTTTCTCTGATCCAATTTCCCTGTTTTATATAATAGATATCCAAATTCTCTTATCCAATTTCTCATGTCCAAATTCCCTTATCAATTTCACTTGATAACATCCGTCTTTTATATAATAGATATCTCTTATCCAATTTCTCTTGTCCAATATCTCTTATCCAATTTCTCTTGATAACATCTCTCGTTTGTAATATAGATATCTCTTATCCAATTTCTCTTGATAACATCACTCTTATCCAATTTCTATTTTCCAATATCTCTTATTCAATTTCTCTTGATAACATCCCTCTTTTATAATATAGATATCTCTTATCCAATTTATCTTGTCAAATATCTCTTATCCAATTTCTCTTGATAACATCCCTCTTTTATAATATAGATATCTCTTATCCAATTTCTCATGTCCAATATCTCTTATCCAATTTCTCTTGATAACATCCCTCTTTTATAGAATAGATATCTCTTATCCAATTTCTCTTGCCCAATATCTCTTATCCAATTTCTCTTGATAACATCTCTCTTTTATAATATAGATATCTCTTATCCAATTTCTCATGTCCAATATCTCTTATCCAATTTCTCTTGATAACATCCTTCTTTTATAATATAGAAATCTCTTATCCAATTTCTCTTTTCCAATATCTCTTATCCAATTTCTCTTGATAACATCCCTCTTTTATAATATCGATATCTCTTATCCAATTTCTCTTTTCCAATATCTCTTATCCAATTTCTCTTGATAACATCCCTCTTTTCTAATATAGATATCTCTTATCCAATTTCTCTTTTCCAATATCTCTTATCCAATTTCTCTTGATAACATCCCTCTTTTATATTATAGATATCTCTTATCCAATTTCTCTTGTCCAATATCTCTTATCCAATTTCTCTTGATAACATCTCTCGTTTGTAATATAGATATCTCTTATCCAATTTCTCTTGATAACATCACTCTTATCCAATTTCTATTGTCCAATATCTCTTATTCAATTTCTCTTGATAACATCCCTCTTTTATAATATAGATATCTCTTATCCAATTTATCTTGTCCAATATCTCTAATCCAATTTCTCTTGATAACATCCCTCTTTTATAATATAGATATCTCTTATCCAATTTCTCATGTCCAATATCTCTTATCCAATTTCTCTTGATAACATCCCTCTTTTATAATATAGATATCTCTTATCCAATTTCTCTTTTCTAATATCTCTTATCCAATTTCTCTTGATAACATCCCTCTTTTATAATATACATATCTCTTATCCAATTTCTCTTGATAACATCCCTCTCTTATAATATAGATATCTCTTATCCAATTTCTCTTGTCCAATATCTCTTATCCAATTTCTCTTGATAACATCCCTCTTTTATAATATAGATACCCACATAATTACCTTACATAATTTAGGTATATGCGCTATGATTACATATAACCCATATATCGATAATTAAATACATAATATATATAAGGATACTAGATAATAATGGGTGATAATACACATTTAATAGTGATGAATCATATGGTACTATAGATATATACAAATACATATCTAATACAATAACCATATCACAATTTCACGATATGAGTATTTATAAGTTACCCTTATAAATATGTATTGGCATATTGGATAATTGTATGTGTAATATATAACGATATTTGATAGCATACCATATGATATTAATATATGACCTATTTCTTAGTTAAGAACTTGTTATTTATTCTAACCATTTCTTATCTATCCATGTTTTTATTCTCTTTCTTTTTGTTAGTAAGAAAACGTATATAAAAAATAAATGATATATAACTCAGTGCTGTTAACCGTATTTATAGTATTATCTAATAAGTTGATATTATAAATAATAGTGTATTTATACTAGTACCTAATATCCTGATATTAGAGTATATAATACCATTTAGGATAAAGTGTAATATTAGGTATTGTATAACCTAATTATGATATATATAGGCTAGCCACCGGATTATACTATATTAAGGATATTAGTATGGTATTTTAAACAGGGTACCCCAGTATACAATATGGGTATGGTACCATGATATCCATATATAAAATAATATATAATACATGATAGGGCTATTACATAAATTTTACAACACAGTGAAATCCCAGTGTTAAGGTCAAAAGGATTAGTTTACTTGCAATATTAATTATGTCACCTAAAATTCACATGGATAATGATAGGATAAATATGGGAGGGTTACCACTATATCAAGTTAATTGCTGGAATTAGCTATATATGCATACAATAATTGTATATATGGGTATGCTGCATTATAGTAGTTACCCTATAATTGCACTACCATAAATAGCATATACCATAGATGATATACTAGTAATAATAACCAATATCCCAATATAGTGATATCAATTAAGACATAAAGTATATCGTCAATATCCAATGTAGTTATATAATTATGCTAGCTATATAATAACCAATCGTATATATTTTATTTGGTATCATGATATACAATGACATTGAATGTTGTTAGTATCATGATAAATTAGGTATACTTATACGGTATTACATATATGTAGCGATAATATTGGATACTGGCACAATTATGTTAGTATTGTGCACTACAATTGGATATATATCATAACGCATATATCTGGTATCAATAACAAGAATTATAGTAACGTATAAGATAATCGTTACATAACCCTACAAGGATTACGTACGTGTTATCTCGGATATCATTAGTTACATTTATGCATAATATCAATATGTATTATGCGAGTATATATACCATGTATAGTATATCCGCACAATTAATTTAGTAATTGTATCCATTATCCGTATGAAAAATGGATACAATTCATGGTAAATACAGTACCCACGAGTATCCAACATATACTTTATGGGTAATCTTTAGCATTGGTGTATTTTACTCGTCAAGCAATGCCACCGCACATCTAAGACTCATATGCTTAAAGTATACCAATAGTATATGTTGGCACCAAACTATCTGACATACACAAAGCGGACCACGTTTGGATATGTCAATTTAGAGGGTGCCATATTCCACTAGAGGTCGTTACACAACTTAGGGGCATAGGAAGGAATTATCACTCTTCAAATAAAGTCTGGGTCTTATCCCGGGCATAATATTCATAAATATATCACATTGAGTCCAAAATGACATCCTATCGTACATTAGTATATCCATTCAGCGTGTATATTTATATCTATAATGATAACCAATATTTAGACTAGACTATGAATTACCTATATGCCATGTATATTAGTCAACATAATAGGATCATAAATTATATTTTACGAGATTATATGCAGTATGGATAGGTTAATAACATAAAATTTCGGAGAATACATGGTAATATATACTAAATTCTTTTACCGAGGAATGTTTAGAGTCATATGATAGGCTATTATGAAATACTATAATATACAATACGTATACATATCAATGTGTTGTACATAAAGTATTAATTATTTGTATAACTGCATACCAAACATTGTGCTGATATATTAAGTCAGTTAAATTATCTGATATGGATTAAAAGCCCAATATTACATGGCATATATAATAATTAGTGACTATCAGTATTATGATATGTAGTATATACATTGACAACTATCACCGGTTGGAAAAAATATAGTATCGTTAATATTATCACTTAGAATAATTAAAATGTACATGTTATCTATACGTATACATTATGGTATATAAGTCAATACACTGAACATATTTATACTATCCAGTCAAGTAATATTATCTTATAATAAATAACGTAATAAGTACCACATAATGTTAAGATATGATGACACATTGGAATATACACGTATAATATTCATTGTATGAGTATAACATATATGATAATCAAAGTATCCATATCATAATATAGGTATACTCTCATATCTACCTAATTATATAAGTCTACATCATATCTTAACAGATATGCATTGAGATAGCATATTAAGTATAAGGGGTAACATGTAAATATGCATATATAATCGGATATGATTAAATAAACATGTATCTATATTTTGTGTCATTATTTGATATGGATTTATCATATTGTATAAATCCGGATGCTAATTACTGTATTGATATTGATTAAATAATATGTACAATTATATACTAAATTAGTATTTGATACCCAAGCCTATTAAGTCCATAATGACAAATATCTCTAGAGCTCATTGTCCTCGTAAGCTTTTGCAATTGAAATTATGAAGAAACAGGATCTGCAGTAACATGAGGAAGTGAAGCACTGAGTGGTGCAGTGGAAGTCACAGTCAGTGGCCTGGGCGGTGGAGCATGTGCAAGGATCACTGGAGGTGGTCCAGGTGTCCTGAGGAGATCTATGATGGATGCCAAGTCCGACTCGACTCTCGAGTGGTGTGTCACCGTCGAGGGTACAAAGTCGTCGAAATCTCTCCGTAGGAGAGAAGTCGACTCCTCTAACGCTGTAAGGCGACCGTCTGTAGTACGGGAGTCGGGTGAAGGGCGGGGGAGGTGAATTAGGTGATCTATGTGTATCTTATATGGTATGTATTGATATACTATTACTACATGTGTGTATCATATGACATATAATATATGTATTGGTATATAGCCTAATCTATATACCACAATATCTCAGTTACCAAGATACTATAATATAGTTAAACATACATGTACCAATAATACGGGTATTTAATATCATAATAAATACATGTGTTACTAATAGTCCAAACCCATATTTGGATATAAACATTTTAGGTCATATATCATTATAGATATTGTTATAGAATAATTTATTATAATAGTTAACGTAAAATATTGTATTATATTAACATAATACTCAAATTGATATTTGGCATATAGTATGACGTGGATAGATGGCCATATCATATACATTGTATTTAATATGTACTTGTAATTAAGAGAATGTTAATTATACATATATTTGTCTGTATATTATTTAGTATGTGTAAGTATATACTGTTGTATAGTATATCCGATATAAATATTGTATGGTACGATGCTACGAGTACTCAGATATAACACTATGGTAACAAATGTAATTTAACATTAATACATATAATAAGGTAACTTACCGTCATTATAATTAGTATATGGTAAGAAATTGCTAAATTATCATAATGATGTACCAATGTAGTGATCAGTATTAATGATAATCCCTATGATATCATACTTTGGGTATATTCATAAGGAACCCTAATATTATATTATGGTATACATATGAGTATGATAGTCCTTCAATTATCCTTTGTATATTATATTATAATATACAATATGTATCATGTCACAGAGTTATATTTAATATCTTTGGATGACCTAGAAACAAGCCCTTGGCTTGGAAGGCTCACAATCAATGAATCTCTCTTGAGGAATAAGAGTGAGGGAGAGATTCTTTGAGAATGGGAGAGCTTGAAGATGAGAGTTGAAAGCTTCTCTTTTTAATCAATAGAACTCTGGAATAGCAGCCTTGGATGCTATGAAATAACCCCTCCAGGTATTTAAAGGATCAAGGGAAAAGAGAGGAAGAAACGTCGCTTTCAAAACTCCAACGGATCTAAATCTGAAGCAGACTAGTCGGTCAAAGAACAACCACTGACCGACTAGTTCATCAACTAGTCGGTCAGTCAATCAACATGGACCGACTAAGAGGTGAACAGTGAACAGATGAAGATTTCAGACCTAGATAACTAGTCGGTCCAAGAAGACTGGCTGACCGACTAGTTTCACAACTAGTCGGTCAGTCAATGAACGTAGACCGACTAAGAGGCAAAATGAAATAGTCTGAATGCAATATGACTTAGTCGGTCCAAGAACAAAAGTTGACCGACTAGATTGTCAACTAGTCGGTCACCAAACGTTCTTAGACCGACTAACGATAAACAGTAGCTTAGGAGAAATTTAGTATGAACAGTAAGTCACAACTAGTCGGTCAAAGAAGCATCACTGACCGACTAGTTCACAAACTAGTCGGTCGGTGAGTCAACGTGGACCGACTAACTGTAAACAGTAAAGTCCAAGAAATTAAGGAATCAAACTAGTCGGTCCAAGAAGAGTTACTGACCGACTAGATCACCATCTAGTCGGTCAGTACTTCTTCTTGTACCAACTAACATGCACAAACAAGTCCGAATCGAAGCGCGACGCTTCGAGGAAGTTAGAATGGACTTGTACTAAGATCCTAGAGCTACGACATGAGCGTTATGAAGATAGAAACGTAAGATATACTCAAGTCTTAACATTCTAATCTATGAAGCTAGAAGACTATAAATTAAACCTTACGAGCCGTCTTCAAAGCTTCAATCTTCATTCCTCTTGACTTCCATATTGCTCCTTGAGCTTCAACGAAGCTCCAGGCACACGATCACGCGTATTGAGAAGTCTTGAGGCGTCACTTTTGATGTTCGTATTCTTTTGGCAACGATCTCCATAACTGCGCTCACAAATAAGTTAGTATACATTATTTATGTTTGCTCATCATCCAAAACCAAATCCGGGGAATCATATCACAACATTCTCCCCCTTTTTGGTGACGACAAACCAACATAAATAATAATCAATAATAATGGTTCAATTGAAATTTACTTACTCCCCCTGCATTGATGACACGTTAGTTCCATATTCAACAATATTCATATGCATCAAGCAGCGAGGGAAATATAAATTATGAATCCTATTATTGCACATATAGGATCTAAATCCATTTTATATCTTTACTCCCCCTGAATCTAACACATCAAATTAGATTCATGGTAAATTCCGTTGAATTATTAATTAGCACATTGTCATTATTATATCTCTCCCCCTTTGGCATTAGCAAAAAGAGCGGGAGGAGACAAAACCAATGGCTAAAAAATAACGCATGGGAGTCGAAGAATACGACCAAGGTCCAAACTAACACCAAAGCAAAATATCAAATACAAAATACAAGCACAATATAAAAGCAAAGCGTGTCAAGGAGACCAAAGTCGAAAATCGGAAACCGAAATCATCAAACCATAGGCGAAATACGAAATACCAAATCATCTAGCCATAGGCGAAACTCGAAAACCGAAATCATAAAATCATCGGCGAAAATCGGAAAACGAAATCACCAAGCCATAGGCGAAAATCGAAATACGAAATCATCAAGCCATAGGCGAAAAACGAAATCCGAAATCATCAAAGCTCAAATCGATTTCACTTATTGAGTTTTGGAACATACTCTCCAAAATCAATAGAATGCATGGAAAACAATTCTATGTTTCCATAGAAAGAATTCTATTAAATCCATAAAATCGTCGAACGACGAAATCAATATCAGAGACAAAAATAATCCGATGTGCATACCAAATGTAGCAAGCAAGAATGTTATGCCAAAAATAGATAGACCATCATATGACAATGGCATACACTAATCTAGCATACCAAAAGAAGCAAAATGATACCAATCGTAATATATTCTACCAATGGATATCAATATGAATCAAAAGTGTGAACATACTTACAACATTAAGCTCCCCCTACTTTGGTGCATCATTCAAGCACCATCAACTCCAATCGAATGAAAATCCTTGCAAATCACGGAGTTGGTAGGGTAGGTATCCCATGGTGAATTTAACCTAGAGAATATCAATTTGGTATCCAAAAATCTTTTTGGATCCGATGGGTTAGACAATAAATTTAGCTAACTAAATTCAAATTAAATGTAACCCAATCAAACCACAATTGCTTTGGTACCCATAAAATGAAATTAAACTTATGGTACCAAGCAATGAAGGGTCAAAGGAAACTAACCCTTCGGAAACCAAGTCCAAGAGGAACTTGATTTCCCAACATAATCATCATTCAAGATAACATCATTAATAAACGATTTCACATACAAATTCTTATTATGCATGCTTGTGTTCTTCGGACCCCAAATGGTGTATGTCTTGGGAGTCCTAATCCTATTGGGAACATGCATATGTTGTTGGTTTCTATGTGATGCATGTCGTGGGTAAGCATATGGAATTCGATGCAATGGTGCATGATGATAATTATTCATATGAGAATGAGGATGAACATATGAATGTGGAGGAACACGTGCATGAGTGTGTCTCACATGGTGTGCACGTGCTCGTGGATGCGGAGCATAGAAATCATCATACGTGCTAACATGTGGGGTAGGATGTGTGTTCCTACGTGGCATGGTATACATGTAAGCATGACCCTTCTTTGGAGGTCCACCCAAAGTGGGTTTCTTTCCAAAAGGGGGCGTGTTCCTAGCGGAAGCACCATTGGTAGAAGATCTACCCATGACGTGTTTACTTCCACTAGTAGAAGCATCGGAAGATGGCCTAACAAAGTTGGCGGACGATTTGGATGACTCTCCCATCTTATACCCCAAACCAATGTGATGATTGGCCGGAAGTAAGTCATTTAGGATATCATCCAACTTGCCCTTACCTTTGTTGAATTCATGAATTCGGCCTAATGTGCTCTCATGCTTCTCGGTGAGAGAATGCAAAGAAGCATCCAAAGTGGACACTTGCGATGCGAGTACACAAACACGTGACTTGAGATTTTTATTCTCAATACTCAAAGTTGAGATTTGAGACGTCAAATCCGCTATCACATGTTCATCCGAATCCTCGATATGAACATGCTCAAGTTGAGACTTGAGATTTTCAATCTCATTTCTCAACCCATCAACAACGGTGTCGTTGTTGACGATGAAAGGCTTAGGCGAGTTTTTAAGACTATCTAATTCATTTTTAGTCTTCATAAACTTATTAGCCATATTAGAAAACTTATTCCATAATTTTTCATTGGCTATTCTAAGTTCATCATTGGTTACCTCTTCGCCTTCATCCTCGCTTCCATCCTCGCTTTCATCGGAGGAAGTCTCTTCATCACGATCCTCTTTTCCCATGAAGCACGTGTGTGCATTCTCCATTCTTTCATCGTCCGACTCTCCACTTGAGGAGTCGGAGTCGGTGAAAGTGCCGACAAGCCCTTTCTTGTGCTTTCTTGACTTGTCGTGCTTGGATCCCTTCCATTTTCCCTTGTGTTTGTAGAGAGGACAATCCGGCTTGATATGTCCTGGCTTGTTGCATTTGTAACACACGGGAGTAGAAACATTAGTCGAAATAAATTTAGATTTACGATTCAACTTACCTTGTCGGAAAAATCGGATGAATTTCTTTGCCATATTGGCCAATGTTTCCATGTCCAATTCTTCTTCCGATTCTTCTTCCGATTCTTCATCATCGGTAGAAGGAGCGGCCTTGAATGCAATTGCCCTTTTCTTTGGCTCGTCTTGCTTCAAATACGCCTTCATCTTTTCCTTCATCCGGATCTTACTATCCTTGCGTACCTCATAAGACAACAAAGTACCCATTAGTTGTACGACGGTATATTTATTCATGTCATTACCTTCCTCGATGGCGAAGGTACGCTTTTCCCAACATGATGGAAGACCGTCGATAATCTTTGCGACTTTCTCCTTTTGGGTATAGGTCTTTCCAAGAGCTTCCAAGTCGTTTGATATATCCATGAAGCGAGCGTAATAATCCTTCATGGTTTCTCCCTGCTCCATATGAAACAACTCAAATTCTTTATTAGCAACGACGAGTTTAGAATCTTTTACCGTACTCGATCCTTCGTGCAATATGAGGAGGTGGTTCCATATTTGATATGCACTCTTACATGTGCATATCTTGTTGAAGTCCTCGGGCTCCAACGCACAATTCAAGGCATTCATTGCCTTGGCATTGGCAACTTCCGCGGCGACCTCCGCGGGAGTCCACTTCGCGAAATCTTCTTGGGAAGGCTCGACATACTCTGTCATGGTGGCTCTCCATAGTGAAGCGCTCCAGAGGAAAATTTGCATCCGGCATTTCCAGTACCCATAGTTGGTACCGTTGAAGTGTGGAGGCCTGACGGAGGATAGTCCTTCCATAACAGAAGAAGCTCCATCGCGGTTCTTGAAGACGTTGTAGTCGTTGTTCGTCATAGCTTTGAACTCGTAGCTTTAACCTTGGCTCTGATACCAATTGTAGTGCCCTGTGGTAGCTACTGCACACGTACTAGAGGGGGGGGTGAATAGTACTTAAAATAATCAAGATAGTTATTCCTAATTATTGTGCAAGAAACAGACAATGCGGAATTAAACAACTATCAACAAGAATTAAAACATACGCAAACAAACAATATTACTGGGTTCGGATCCACCCAAGTCTCCCCGACTTGTTCCCGGTGATCCTACGTCCCAACCACCCGGATCCCCTCCGGATACTTGAGTTAGCAACCCTAACTCAAGATTTCCACTAAACCCACTTGAGGAAATTCCACAAGTGCAATCGACCTACAATCGATTCCCGTGAATCCCACAACCCGGGATCACACAAACTCTCACAACCGAGAGTGTACAACAATTTAATGAAATGAAATGAAATAAATTCTTACCGTACAAAATCCTATGCCTTAAGTAAACTTACCAAATTAGGGCAAAGAGGATTTTGATGGAGGAAGAGTCACCAAACCCTAGCTTCAAGAAGATGACCAGCAATGGAAGCCTAGGGATGAGATGGATGACCTAGAAACAAGCCCTTGGCTTGGAAGGCTCACAATCAATGAATCTCTCTTGAGGAATAAGAGTGAGGGAGAGATTCTTTGAGAATGGGAGAGCTTGAAGATGAGGGTTGAAAGCTTCTCTTTTTAATCAATAGAACTCTGGAATAGCAGCCTTGGATGCTATGAAATAACCCCTCCAGGTATTTAAAGGATCAAGGGAAAAGAGAGGAAGAAACGTCGCTTTTAAAACTCCAACGGATCTAAATCTGAAGTAGACTAGTCGGTCAAAGAACAACCACTGACCGACTAGTTCATCAACTAGTCGGTCAGTCAATCAACATGGACCGACTAAGAGGTGAACAGTGAACAGATGAAGATTTCAGACCTAGATAACTAGTCGGTCCAAGAAGACTGGCTGACCGACTAGTTTCACAACTAGTCGGTCAGTCAATGAACGTAGACCGACTAAGAGGCAAAATGAAATAGTCTGAATGCAATATGACTTAGTCGGTCCAAGAACAAAAGTTGACCGACTAGATTGTCAACTAGTCGGTCACCAAACGTTCTTAGACCGACTAACGATAAACAGTAGCTTAGGAGAAATTTAGTATGAACAGTAAGTCACAACTAGTCGGTCAAAGAAGCATCACTGACCGACTAGTTCACAAACTAGTCGGTCGGTGAGTCAACGTGGACCGACTAACTGTAAACAGTAAAGTCCAAGAAATTAAGGAATCAAACTAGTCGGTCCAAGAAGAGTTGTTGACCGACTAGATCACCATCTAGTCGGTCAGTACTTCTTCTTGTACCAACTAACATGCACAAACAAGTCTGAATCGAAGCGCGACGCTTCGAGGAAGTTAGAATGGACTTGTACTAAGATCCTAGAGCTACGACATGAGCGTTATGAAGATAGAAACGTAAGATATACTCAAGTCTTAACATTCTAATCTATGAAGCTAGAAGACTATAAATTAAACCTTACGAGCCGTCTTCAAAGCTTCAATCTTCATTCCTCTTGACTTCCATATTGCTCCTTGAGCTTCAACGAAGCTCCAGGCACACGATCACGCGTATTGAGAAGTCTTGAGGCGTCGCTTTTGATGTTCGTATTCTTTTGGCAACGATCTCCATAACTGCGCTCACAAATAAGTTAGTATACATTATTTATGTTTGCTCATCATCCAAAACCAAATCCGGGGAATCATATCACAACAACCCTAATATTATATTATGGTATACATATGAGTATGATAGTCCTTCAATTATCCTTTGTATATTATATTATAATATACAATATGTATCATGTCACAGAGTTATATTTAATATCTTTCTACACATATTATATTCATTAAATATCTTGGTTATAACTCATAGGGATTATTTGTATGTGATATGTATGTATCAATTATATCCAATATATATGATTATGTCCTATACTTATGACAATATATTACATGTTATCAATTAGATTGGTACCTATATTATACCACTCATATAATTATGATATTCCTGATTAGATATTATTGTGATCAAGTAATACCTATACCCATGAAAATATGATATTATATAATGTTACTTGATATCAATGAATATAATATGTGTATAATACAGTGACTTGATCCAAATTATTATTTAAGTGATATTCATAATACTAGTATATATTATCACGAAGCATACCAATATTAGACCAAATACACATATAAGTAACTCGAATATTGATATATGTATTAAATAGTAATGCAAATTGGTTATACCATGTTATATTATATAATTCATGTGTAGTAGGATAACTTATACGGTGTGGCTAATATATACTCAGTTATTACGTATATACCCATTAAATATTATCTGTCTAATTATAGTGTCATATGGATAATACACTAGTAGTCAATGTTATATCTGATATACATGAATATATGTAGCATATTACCAATTATATTTGTCCATATATCGGTAATATACTTATCTTTAATTAATATACCAGCTGTTATCATAAACCGATATATTTTGTATCCGGATCTGCGACATATTTTGGAGTATAAGTTTACAGTATAACATTACCCAGATTTTAAATAATGTGCGGATTAATGTTACCCAGAATTAGTTAGCCTATGGATTATATTATTTGCAACTATCCTACACGTTAAATGTTTTATGAGAGATATACAATGTACTATCAATATGTCATTTTATAGGCAAAGATGTATCTTTAATTATGTATGACCATGTTTATATAGGTAAATATTCTTGTACCATGCAGATCCTTGAAAGTAGTAATCTCCTAAACGAGCAAGGGATTTCAATCTCGATATGGTCAATATATGGATACATATTAGGATAAGACTATACCTGGTCCCATACAATTTCATAGATATATTTCAGTTAGTCTGAGGGAGACTAGTTTATGTATGCAAGGAAAGGTATAGATTGGATATATATTTCTTATTGAAGGCGAGAAATATTTTTGCTATTTCATATAACTTAGTAGTCACGAAAATATTACTATGGTGAGAATGCCAGGAACAATCTATGCCTTTTATTATTTGATATCAGAATACAATGTCCAAACATGTTATACATTAATTGCACTCATAAGAAATAAACAGAGATTAACATGTTCTCACCTTACAATAAGAAGGATCTCAATATACCCAGCACCTCCGAGATCAGGCACCCCTTAAGCCGACTGGTTCCAGGAGATGAGACCAGGGATGACCGCTGCCATTCTCCTACTAAGGACCTTGGAGATGATCTTGTAAATGACATTGCAGCAAGATATGGGCCAGTAGTCCTCCAGAGAGGACGCCGAAGGGACCTTGGGGATCAGAGTGAGGAAGGTATGGTTAATCTGCTTCAGGATACAACCAGAGAAGAAGAAGGAGCGCACCGCCAGGAGAATGTCCCTACCAACAATGCCCCACATCTCTTGGAAGAAGAGGGGGGAAAACCATCATGACAGGGGGATTTGTCTTTATCCAAGGGTATTCACCTCGCC
Organism: Scilla litardierei; assembly: GCA_030789695.1. Classification (NCBI taxonomy): domain Eukaryota; kingdom Viridiplantae; phylum Streptophyta; class Magnoliopsida; order Asparagales; family Asparagaceae; genus Scilla; species Scilla litardierei. The sequence continues at coordinate 67,086,367 of CM061137.1, read as the reverse complement.
CTCGTAGGGGGGCTCCCCTTTGCCGCAACCCCCCCGAAGTGTGGGGGCATCGGGGGGCTCCTTTATGCTGCGAGCCTGCGACCCCACGAATAAGAAGGGGGCGCACTGTTCCGACCTCCCCCCTGCCTGCTTCGCCGAATGTCACGCCCCGCTTCCCAAAAATGTGGAGGCGAGACGTGAGAAGGTCCGCTCAGACTTGAAGCTGTGAAACTCCAAGTCTGATAAGCGTATAAATTATCATATGGCAGGTCCTTGCAACGCAAACGAAACAACAATAATAATAAAGGAAAGAGACAAAGGAGAAATCTCTGAATATCCATTGAATGAATTACAATATCACAGAAAAGCCAACAGGCTAAAAGGAAAAGAGTCTAAGGCCCAAACATGGCCAACAAGGTATAAGATACATACAAAGGTGCCACGCACCAACAACTAACATGAATCCTAAAACATGAAGGAAACTCAACAAAGTCACCGGTGTCCACAAGACTCCTCCACAGCAAACACAACGTCCTCTGTAACAAGCTCTGGCTCTGAGTCTAACATGTGACACCCAAAAGAGAGAGGGGCACATGTCAGCAAGTCTAAAAAAGACTTGTGCAAGAAAACTGAAAGAAAGGTAAACTAACAACCTAGTAGTTATAGTATGATGCATGGCATGGCAAGTATAGTATGGAAGTGACGAGTAAAGTACAAGTAGCAAGTAACAAGTATGTCATGGATAACAAGTTTTACAAGTAAAACACGGACAAGTACAAGTGGTAAGTGTGACAAGTATAGTCAAGTAACAAGTACAAGTACAAGGGATCACCCACACATGGATGCCCTATTGCCCGCAGGCTGTATTCAAGTACAAGGGATCACTCAACGAGTGCCCTATTGCCCGCAGGCTGTGTTCACGCATCAAGTACAAGGGATCACTCAACGAGTGCCCCATTGCCCGCAGGCTGTGTTGAGCTCGTCTTCTGGAACACGAGCCAGAAAGTGTATTTGGCATAGGATTGTGCCCACGCAAGGTGGGTGCCTAGCCGGTAACAAGTAACACTAATATATAGCGATGCTACGCAATCACGATGAGTGTTCAACATGCAATGACATGAGCAGATATTCACGTACCGTTAATTGAATTTAGACATGGTAGGCGAGATGCAATGACTTGTACAAATATTCGCGTACCGTTAATTGGATTAAACATGACAGGCAAAATGCAATGACATCAACAGATATTCGCGTACTGTTAATTGAATTAAATATGACCGGCAAAATGCAATGACATGGACAGATATTCGCGTACCGTTAATTGAATTAAACATGACAGGCAAAATGCAATGACATGAACAGATATTCGCGTACCGTTAATTGAATTAAACATGGCAGTTAAAGATGCATGGATGACATGGCATGTAGTAAGGCGTACAGTTAAAGAATCACACATGGCAGTTTAATTTGCATGAACAACAAGTTAACAGGGTTGGATCTCGCTTCGTTGTCAAGCTAGATCATTTGAGGTGACGGATTTAGTTTCGTTGTCAAACTAGATCAAATAGGCGTCTAGGCAGCTATCATTTCACTGTCTAGTCTCTTTTACGCTACTACAAGCAATTGGCCTAAGGCATGGCCTAAAACCCTAAGTGGCAAGTTTCACTTGCCTGGCACCGAGGAGAACGATCAACGAAGGCACATCACACAAATTTGTTATCTACGGGAATGGATCACTGTCATGGAAAAACAACATTAGAATGGTAACTAATCCGTATTCACAATCGAACCCTACGATTTCTAATGATCCATTTTATTAGGGTTTCACAAATATCAAGTGTGGGTTATGAGATTATTAAAGGAAGAATACCACCTGTGAAGAAGCGGAGGAACGACGTCGAGAACTACGGCGAGGGAAGAACGATCCGGCTCAGATCTGGAAATGGGGAAAATCTGGAGAAATGGGTTTGGATGAGGCTTTTGGGGATTTGATGAGGGTTTGAGGTTGAGGAGAGGTAGGATATGTGAAATGAGGGTTTGGATGATGATGGATGAGCTTGGGATGAAGGATCAATGGTTTGGGGAAGAAGGGGGCTCAATGGGGGAGAAATTAGGGTTTGGGGTGATGAGGAAGAAGAAGAAAACGTTTGGGGCGTATTTATATAAAAGTGTGGCGGATAGGGCAAAACTAGGGTTTCCTGGGCTGATTAGTCGGTCAAAGAAGGATTGGTGACCGACTAGCTTGAGAACTAGTCGGTCGGTTGATCAACGCAGACCGACTAAGAGTAAACAGTAGCTCGCTCAGGAAAACTGGACTATGAGTTAGTCGGTCTGTGAAGGCTTGCCAACCGACTAGTTTGAGAACTAGTCGGTCGGTGAGTGTTCATTGACCGACTAAAGGCTGAATTCTGAGAGAGATCATGGAAATGAGAGTTAGTCGGTCTGAGAAGGATTCCTGACCGACTAGTTTAGCATCTAGTCGGTCGATGGTTGTTCTTAGACCGACTAAGAGTAAACAGTAACTCCTGAATAATTGATTGAATGAACTAGTCGGTTCCAGTTGATTTCCTGACCGACTAGATTGGAATCTAGTCGGTCGGTTGATCTTCTTGAACCAACTAACGTGCACGAAAAGTCTCGAAATGGAGCGCGAAGGTCCGGGACGAATTCTAAGGTTTCTAGGATCAACCTATCGCTAAGATATGATCGATATGAAGCTCGTCACGAGTGACTTACTTCGAGTTCAATGATTCTAAGGAAGAAGCTAGAAGATCACATCAAAAGGTATGAAAACGAAAGCTAGGAAATCTCAACGAGATGAATGAAAGCGAGAACTATGGAAATAGAAACCACACAAGGAGAGAACCCATCATCACAAGCAAAACACATTGATAATCTAATCATACAAAAACCAGTCGTTACATCCTACCCACCTTAGAATAAAGTCTGTCCTCGGACTTTCTAACATATATATAGTCGCTCTGGTAACTACCCTCAACCAATATCACATCATAAATTCAACCAAGTACTTTCATTTCGAGTGCTTATATATATATGCACTAGAAATCAAATATTACTACCACTACACACATATTTTCACGCACATAGTACACTCATACTTATTATAGTCAATCAATTTCATACACGTATTTCAATCACATATATATAGTCAATATATTTATACAACAATAAACACTTATTACTTACTATAAGAAAATAACCAAGCCTCTCTTATTTGAAAATAATTTCACATTTATTTAGTCATTCAAATACATGCAAATATTTCACCATATTTTCACCTCACATATAGTCCTATAACTATATATTGGTATAGCCACCCACTATCGTGTGCGTAACACAACCAAGCACAAACAACTCAAACACCATACATACATCATCCGTCACTATTCACCACCACATACAATTATACCAAAGTACATAGAGTATACCCACTCAAGCTTGAGTGAGACTCAAATCATAGCAGGACATTTATATGCGTAACACAGTATCCATACACATACCAATACCACTCCAAGGCATACACATCCACGTATCACATATTTTCACACCATATCCATCCATTTATAATTACCATATTAACACATCAACTACATACAAGTTTAAGAGATGCGATAGTCGGGTATACCTCCTGATATACACGCATACGACATCTCATAAAACAAGTAGTACCAATCAAAATTATCATTCTGTTATCATACGTACATCACATCATACTCAAGCAGAAAATTACATATACACAACATACAAATGCCAACACCCATACCACTATATACACACCACGAAATCAACACTACGACGACATAACCACTTAACTAATGGGCCCACCAAACTAAAACAAGGTTGACACAGGCAACGACAAGCTCTATGGGCTAGACAATAGGAAAGGACTGAACCTAGATCATGACGAATAGAAAGATCGAAAAACATGGGTTCAGCTAGGACGAAGATAAGGAGCCAAATTTGGTTAGGGGAATCAGGGTAAGACTGTGAATGTTTAGGTGGAAAGATGATGCAATGATACCCTTAAGGAATACGTAAAGAAGGTAGTGTAAACAACATAAGTTAAAATACGTGAATTCGAAGACCGTTGTACTTCAAAAAGTTGATGTCCCTTTTCGTATAAAAATATTTAGAGGTCGATAAAACAAATTGTTCGAAATAAGCTTGAGTCGAATATACATGATAGGAGAAAACGGTTTATTGGTTTATATAAAATCATTATAAAAGGAAGTAAATCATTTACACGAATATTAAGGTCGTAGTTTAGGAAAATATTACACGGTAGTAATTTAATAACGTTTGCAAAGTTTGAAATGAAATTAAATTAACTGAAGAATTTAAACTCAGGTTAAATGCTTTCAAGGTCTTTAAGTCAGGGGAAAATTTAAAATAATCAATATTGAAACTACTTTTAGAGGAATCAGGAATGGCCAAAAGAACTGTTTTATACAAAGCTCTTAACATATGAGCTAACGAGCCTAGTACGGATATATAAAAATATTTGAAATTCAATTTAGTTTAGAAATTATTCTAAGAGCATGTACGGTAAACGGAAAGATAATAATAGCTTATTAGTAGTATTATCAAAATTTGTAGTGAAACTTTAAAATCAAATTTATGGAGGGTCTAGATCAGAAAAGGTTATGAAATAATGATTTTTACAAAAAAATCTGAAATAGGGGAAACGAGGAGCATAACGGTCGTAGTACTGATATATAAAAATTAATTGAAGTTCTACTTTAGAAATCATTTTTAGAAATATGTATGACGAATGGAAAGATAATAACATCTTAGTGGTATGGAAGTAAGTGGGAGGGTATATACATATATAGAATTATTAAATTGGTAATAAGCTTTAAAACCGAATGTTGGAGGTCTAAATCAGGAAATGGTTTTGAAAAGTAATTTTACGAAAATCTGAACTTGGGAAAACGTTGAGCATAAAATCGACTCGCTGAAAGCTGAAGTCCCATGCGACTTGAAAGGTATATAAGAAGCAAACACGGCACGGTACTCGAATAAGTTTTAATGGCATAAGTAAGAAAAGAAAATTATAATTCAGGTTAGGAAAAACAGAAGTACGGTTCAGAATAAAATTGGTATATGAAAAGAGGCAAGTCATTTATATCGATATGAAAATATAGGCTGAAGAATATTATAAACTAATAATCAAAAATCTCGACAAAAGTTTCAATGTTTAGAAAAGAATAAATAAATTTAAGTCGCGAAAGAGTATGAAATCTAATATATATATTAAAAGTTCGCGAACAAATTCAAACTTAGCGAAAGAGGAACATCGAAAATACTTTTAGGGGAAACAAGGATTGCCACAAGAATGGGTTGGTAAAAAGACTTGAAGTACGGGTACGACAAACCTATAATTGATATATACAAAAATTAGTTGAAGTCCATTCAGTTTGGAAAAATACCCCTAAAGGTATGTAAGATAAGTGGTTAAAATAAATTTTTGTAGTTAGGAAAAAGGACGGTATATCGAACCATCAGGATAGTAATAAAGTTTAAAAATCGAAATGCGAAAGATACATTGTTAGAAAAAATAGTACAAGATAGTAATTTTAAAATTACGACCAAAAGTCTTCAAAATTCAAGAACGACTTTTAACTCCATCGAAATTTAGGGAGGCATATTTAAAGAAGTTTAGAACAAAATTTAAATTGAGTGAAACTTCAAATAAGGAAAGCATTCGAAAATAACTTTGGAAGAATCAAGATTTGCAACGGAAAACATTTGAAAGATCAAGGATAATTGTAATAAGGTGGTCATGTGAATTGAGGACAAGGGAAGTGGTTTATGTGAATTGAATGCGCCTAAATCACGATGCAAGAAAACCATGATGAAGATCTACGGTCAGTAACACCAAAGTGTAGTGACCAGGAAAGATTGAATCAGGGGGGGTTCTAATCATCGGGTTAACTAAAGGCCAAGGGAACCTTAACACTAAAGCTTCTAATGGGTCAGAATATATAGATCTCAGGAAGGTTCTAAGAGAATCAAGATCACGTTCTGTTGGGCCCGAAATCGATGAACCCAAGCGAACGGCTAAAGAAATCCTAGGAGTCTATCATGGTCGGAGCTAGACAGGAACCACTAAGGTAACTCTTAAGACGATCAAATCAATTACTAGCATGGGGTCTAGCTAACAATCAAGGATTCCTAACTAGCAAGCACAGACGTCTATCTAAGTCTAGCTAGGGTCCTGATCTAATGGGTTCCTACTAAGCTGAGACAGATGCCCTAACACGTCTACCAGCTACCTAAGGCATCGGAACACAAAAAAAAACCTAGACTCAAGGCTTATAATTTGGATGTCCTAATTCATTTAATGGACATTCTTTAATTATTATCGGTGTTCCGATAGTTCACATTTGCAAATGGACCTGCATGGGCCACCAACAAAACCTGTCACGCCCCGCTTCCCAAAAATGTGGAGGCGAGACGTGAGAAGGTCCGCTCAGACTTGAAGCTGTGAAACTCCAAGTCTGATAAGCGTATAAATTATCATATGGCAGGTCCTTGCAACGCAAACGAAACAACAATAATAATAAAGGAAAGAGACAAAGGAGAAATCTCTGAATATCCATTGAATGAATTACAATATCACAGAAAAGCCACCAGGCTAAAAGGAAAAGAGTCTAAGGCCCAAACATGGCCAACAAGGTATAACATACATACAAAGGTGCCACGCACCAACAACTAACAGGAATCCTAAAACATAAAGGAAACTGAACAAAGTCACCGGTGTCCACAAGACTCCTCCACAACAAACACAACGTCCTCTGTAACAAGCTCTGGCTCTGAGTCTAACATGTGACACCCAAAAGAGAGAGGGTCACATGTCAGCAAGTCTAAAAAAGACTTGTGCAAGGAAACTGGAAGAAAGGTAAACTAACAACCTAGCAGTTATAGTATGATGCATGGCATGGCAAGTATAGTATGGAAGTGACAAGTAAAGTACAAGTAGCAAGTAACAAGTATGTCATGGATAACAAGTTTTACAAGTAAAACACGGACAAGTACAAGTGGTAAGTGTGACAAGTATAGTCAAGTAACAAGTACAAGTACAAGGGATCACCTACACATGGATGTCCTATTGCCCGCAGGCTGTATTCAAGTACAAGGGATCACTCAACGAGTGCCCTATTGCCCGCAGGCTGTGTTCACGCATCAAGTACAAGGGATCACTCAACGAGTGCCCTATTGCCCGCAGGCTGTGTTGAGCTCGTCTTCTGGAACACGAGCCAGAAAGTGTATTTGGCATAGGATTGTGCCCACGCAAGGTGGGTGCCTAGCCGGTAACAAGTAACACTAATATGTAGCGATGCTACGCAATCATGATGAGTGTTCAACATGCAATGACATGAGCAGATATTCATGTACCGTTAATTGAATTTAGACATGGCAGGCGAGATGCAATGACTTGTACAGATATTCGCGTACCGTTAATTGGAGTAAACGTGACAAGCAAAATGCAATGACATGAACAGATATTCGCGTACCGTTAATTGAATTAAACATGACAGGTAAAATGCAATGACATGGACAGATATTCACGTACCGTTAATTGAATTAAACATGACAGGCAAAATGCAATGACATGAACAGATATTCGCGTACCGTTAATTGAATTAAACATGGCAGTTAAAGATGCATGGATGACATGGCATGTAGTAAGGCGTACAGTTAAAGAATCACACATGGCAGTTTAATTTGCATGAACAACAAGTTAACAGGGTTGGATCTCGCTTCGTTGTCAAGCTAGATCATTTGAGGTGACGGATCTAGTTTCGTTGTCAAACTAGATCAAATAGGCGTCTAGGCAGCTATCATTTCACTGTCTAGTCTCTTTTACGCTACTACAAGCAATTGGCCTAAGGCATGGCCTAAAACCCTAAGTGGCAAGTTTCACTTGCCTGGCACCGAGGAGAACGATCAACGAAGGCACATCACACAAATTTGTTATCTACGGTAATGGATCACTGTCATGGAAAAACAACATTAGAATGGTAACTAATCCGTATTCACAATCGAACCCTACGATTTCTAATGATCCATTTTATTAGGGTTTCACAAATATCAAGTGTGGGTTATGAGATTATTAAAGGAAGAATACCACCCGTGAAGAAGCGGAGGAACGACGCCGAGAACTACGGCGAGGGAAGAACGATCCGGCTCAGATCTGGAAATGGGGAAAATCTGGAGAAATGGGTTTGGATGAGGCTTTTGGGGATTTGATGAGGGTTTGAGGTTGAGGAGAGGTATGATATGTGAAATGAGGGTTTGGATGATGATGGATGAGCTTGGGATGAAGGATCAATGGTTTGGGGAAGAAGGGGGCTCAATGGGGGAGAAATTAGGGTTTGGGGTGATGAGGAAGAAGAAGAAAACGTTTGGGGCGTATTTATAGAAAAGTGTGACGGCTAGGGCAAAACTAGGGTTTCCTGGGCTGATTAGTCGGTCAAAGAATGATTGGTGACCGACTAGCTTGGGAACTAGCCGGTCGGTTGATCAACGCAGACCGACTAAGAGTAAACAGTAGCTCGCTCAGGAAAACTGGACTATGAGTTTGTCGGTCTGTGAAGGCTTGTCAACCGACTAGTTTGAGAACTAGTCGGTCGGTGAGTGTTCATTGACCGACTAAAGGCTGAATTCTGAGAGAGATCATGGAAATGAGAGTTAGTCGGTCTGAGAAGGATTCCTGACCGACTAGTTTAGCATCTAGTCGGTCGATGGTTGTTCTTAGACCGACTAAGAGTAAACAGTAACTCCTGAATAATTGATTGAATGAACTAGTCGGTTCCAGTTGATTTCCTGACCGACTAGATTGGAATCTAGTCGGTCGGTTGATCTTCTTGAACCAACTAACGTGCACGAAAAGTCTCGAAATGGAGCGCGAAGGTCCAGGATGAATTCTAAGGTTTCTAGGATCAACCTATCGCTAAGATATGATCGATATGAAGCTCGTCACGAGTGACTTACTCCGAGTTCAATGATTCTAAGGAAGAAGCTAGAAGATCACATCAAAAGGTATGAAAACGAAAGCTAGGAAATCTCAACGAGATGAATGAAAGCGAGAACTATGGAAATGGAAACCACACAAGGAGAGAACCCACCATCACAAGCAAAACACACTGATAATCCAATCATACAAAAACCAGTCGTTACACCGAAGGAGAAGAAGGGGGAGGGGGAGCCGATGTTTCGGCCTCCCCCCATGCCGAGATCTGTAAATGGGGGGAGGGGGCTGTTCACCTTCTTAACCATATTTTAATTCTTATGCCATACATGATTATTCGGCATAGAGGTTTGTTGTGAATGGAAAAGTTGAATGGGAAAGAGTGTGGGGGCATCCAATTCTACTTAGATGTAAAAGAAATATTACCCTTCCATGTATAGTGGGTAAATGATTAGGACAAACTAGACTAATATGGTTAAGAATTTGAGGTCACATGAGATAAGTTTATAGCTTCTTTGTATATAGGTAGTCCCAAGTTATCAATACTTATATTAGATGAGTTATTAATGGATATATAGCATATCATGAAAGATATTTAATCATACCTAACCTCTTATTAGTCTAGTTTAGGGTATACCAGGGACTATGATAAAATGTTACTACGATAAACCCTATTCGTTATATACACATCCTTTATAAGGTTAATTGAGAATTGCTACTTATTTGGTCATTGGACATAACTAGGAAAATACGCATTATGCAACCAATGCTTACTCGCTATTTGTGTATATACGAAAATTTGCAAATATTATCTACATTATATTTAACATAAACATGTCTTAAATTGATTAGAGGAGACACGCTTAAACGAGTTATATATAGTATATCCTATTATGTATATGCAGAGAGTCATATGCGGGATAAACTATGTACACGACATATCCATTGGTTGCATATACATAGTATCATGGAATGCCGAATGACTACACCCAATGTTACAATAATATACAGTAATTAATATTGTATACAGAGAGAGAGAGAGAGAGAGAGAGAGAGAGAGAGAGAGAGAGAGATATATATATATATATATATATATATATATATATATATATATATACATACATACATACATACATACATACATATAATACCAAATGACTAACATATATGTAATACAATAGGGGATTTCATAGATAATGTGGGTATCCAAGAATTAAAGTCCATTATGTGCCATTGGTGTTATAGATATTCAACCAATGGATATGCTATTCATGGCTAACATATATTATAATAGTAAACATTATTAGTATATTATTATATCAACATAAGCATATGATTATATACCATATGTGATATCGATATATATGTATGATCCATACAAAGAGATTATCATATAGCCATATATAATTATGTCATACTGATATATGGATATACAGGTGAACATAATTATATATGGTACGTATAATATATATAGTCCCTATCATCTATTGTAATTAGTAATAGTAATAAATATGTAGATATCAGAGTATGTTGGAAGATGTCCATAACTTGTATTTATACTGATTATATAATGTATACTAAGTTATTTAAAAGTTATGGACATATGTATTATACTATGCTATACCTCCTAATTTTTAGTGTAAATATCCACAAATTATATATACCTCAGTATTGATAATTCATGATATTTTTATTAAATCATTGCTATATATAGCCTAGTATTCAAACATATCATTTACACAACATTTACAATATTTCTGAAAAGGTAATATTCAAGATATTTTTTATATGTATGGATATTCGGTGACAACATAGGGTATATTCATAATTAATTATACACATATTGTAATCTATATAATTCATTACGGTATTATACATGTTATTATGCTATTATATATATCCAGTATTATTAACATTTTTACCAGTAATGCATGCACTCTTATAGTTAATATATATTTGACTAAGACTGTTATTAGGCTCAAGAAGCTTGATTCTAGGTTGAGCTGGTTATAAAATCATCACTGAAAAAATTATTAATAATAGAGTGCATGCATATGTATAATAAGAAATATTCCAAATGACCAAGGCGGAATGAAATTATAGTTGATGCAATGGTAATTTACTTAATGAGTATATCATTTAATAACTATGTAGGATATACTCGATATCATCCTTGTTAGTGCATGTATATTTTATATGTCAATTGTCATAAATATACACTATATCATATGAAATGACCCCCTGATACTATTATAATATCCATTTGGTATCATACCCTATGTGCACATAATAGCTACCGTGGATAGTGTATATGGTTAACTTACTAATGTATGATTGACATTTCAATATCACAATATCAGCTAATACATTACAGTCTAAGTTATATGCTAATGGCCTAAGTCTGGATATACTTGTATTTCATGATTACATGTAATAAAGGTATATACAGTAATAGTACATATATGATTTCCCTTATACACCAAAAACTGTATCTGCTTGTGTGCTATTTTAATTGTTTATATCATATTTTATAGTAATATCATATCATCTTACTATGATATGAATGATTATAATTATATGTCATATAAATAGAGTCAGTCACTATCAAGGTCGTAATATACTACGATATAATCTACTTCCCTGATGCATCACAATATACCTCAAAGCCTCTGATCCGATCCGATACAGCCAATAACGATGCTAGATAATCTCAAATATGAATATGGTGGCTTTGTTAAGTATATAAATATCACCTAGCGCTGGAATCCCCATTCTTATATACATGCCCAATAAAAATGTAACTGTTTGTAGGGTCTATAACCTCGCTCTGATGAATGATACATATCTAGGGGTAATATCAGCATGGTATAAGCCCAACTCCCACCTGTTCATATAACCAATTTAATCCCCAAGTTACTAATAATAAAAAACGGTTTACAATCGCATAACATTTTATCACATAACGAAGATATTCATAGTGCTGCAGAGATTGGCCGACTCCGCAGTCAGCGTCAGATATCAGGAGCTTCCTTGGGTTAGTCTGTTACTATCGTCGGTTCATCCAGGATTTCTCGAAGATTGCATAGTCGATGACGAAGCTGACGAGGAAGGACGTGGAGTTCTATTGGTCAGAAGCTTGTGAGGAGGCCTTCAGTATCTTGAAGGCGAGGTTGACCACAGCACCGGTATTGGCTCCGAAATACGCATTGTGTTATGTCGTTGTGACCTTGTGGAAGAGTAGTTATTTGTGGGATTTTTAGTGAATGTCATTTCACGGGTCATTCTCCCACAAATCAGCTTTGATTGGAGAGACGTCGTGATATAACAGTATATATAGAAGATTGTCATGGTATGGAGCATAAATGTCAATATACTTTTGATGTATATGGAGATGTTATTTACTTTTTGTAACCTAATATGATGTTTGTGGAATCTATAGCTTGTACATTTATATTCATTTAATAATAATAATAATATTTGTTATTATTATACTATATGTAATACTTATAGTATACCAGATTATTGTAACATGTACCTAGGTTTGTTAACATAATGGTTTACCAGAAAGGCAAATTGACATAAGTGCATATTTCTGGATATCTAGTAAGGTATACTATAAACCCTTGGGTAAGTATGGTCCAAGATATGCTGATGTATGAAAATAACTATCAAATATACTTGTAATGTGCACAAAAATCTGACATATACCATAGTTAATTCTAGTCTGATATGGTTAATTAAGAGTAGATAATTCATTTGCTAGCAAGGCCTAATGATATCTTAGGATACTGTAATACTCATGTGTGCATATGGATAGCGTATCTTAAAAGGATATGTGATAGTTATTTTGTGCAGTGTACTATAACTCTTGGATGAGTACACTGCATAATCATGAAAGTCATTACAACGTATTCAATTACAGAAAAACCCGCACCTTGATCACGACCCCCATACCATATTTTTCCCTCTCATAACTCGTAGAATAGAAAAATATAACATATCCTAAGACCACAATGTCCTACCTTAACAAAGTTAGTGTTACAGGACGTTAAAAAGTCTCACAGAAATAGTTACCAAATAGATAAGCTAGTATAGATATGGAGAGAAGTTCATTCACTTCTAACATGTTCAGTGTGCCGTCGCCTGCAATTTTTCCCAGATATGTATAGGTAATTTATGATAGACAATATACAGTTATGCTATATTACCATTGGATTATAATGAGCACTTGTGGGTATCAACTATGGTATATATATCATGACAAATTTCATAATAATACCATGTTAGTTTAATTAGACCCTTCGTGTTGGGTCGAAGACTCGTCAGCGAGTTAAGCGTGACCCTAGGTTGGAAGAACCAGGGTCGGTTGATGAATGATGAATGGCTTGCAATGCTCGATCGACCTTCGAGCGGCCTGTATGTCGACGGATCGAGGATGGAAGCTCTGGTACGACCCTTATAGAAGGTCAAGACTCAGTGATCTGCACCACATGGAAGCATCAAAGGAGGTCAGATCTGGGTTCCGACCCAAATCCACTTAGATGCTTAAGTTAGAATAGAAACTTAAGGAAGAGAGGAAGCTTGGAGTAGCTGAGATCGACACACGGAGGTTCGTCTCAGATCTGACGTCGCAAGCTCTTTAGTGGAAGAAATATATATTGAAAGAGTAGAGTCTGTGTATTAGATCTCGTACCTTGGAAATTGGAACCCCTTTAACTTTGTCCTTTCAGGTAGTTATAGGTAGTTCCCTATTAATTGTAAGTAACCGTTCCTCATTGATTCGGACACGATCTTCTCCGGGATTCGAGATAATGGCTGCCCATTTATTCGGCCCCATTAATTTCCCCCGAATATCAACAGGAGCTTAACAGTCGATTGAGCCGTTCATGTGACTTGGTATTACTCCACCTTAATGACCAACCTCGAGAACCCCTGCCAGGAGTCTCGAGACAAGAGGCCCAGGGAAAGGAGCCATCAAAGCAAGGAGCGACCTAGCTATGCTAAGACAATTACTCTTAAGGTGGAAGTCCTCGTTTATGCCCCACGAGTGGAGCTTATCCAAGAGACATCCATGAAGGGAAAATATGAGAAGGGGGACGACCTCAAATTCTACAAATATCACAACGACTATGGGCACGATACCAATGACTGTTGGACTCTTAAAAAAGAGATCGATGCACTAGTCAAGCCCGACTAATTATCCACCTAGCAAGGAGGGATCCTCAAACCAGAAGGGCAAGATGACGAAATCATCTGTCACCAAGGTGATCGACTAGAAAACCGTCTAAACTTGAGGCGAAAAAGAGGCGGTAGACATCAACAGCTCCGACGAAGTTCGAAAACACATGTACGACTTTTGTATTTCTTTGTCACTCTTTTTTCAATAAAGCATGTCTCTTTTATCAAATAAATTTTCGCTTCGTAAAGTTTTCAGAAGCTGTCCCATCAAAAATCTCCTTGAAAAGGGTCCGATCCTCGGGAAATTTTGGGAAAACTGAACTTACGCTGATGCGAGTGACCCCCTAAAAGAGCGTCAGCCGTAAGTCGAAGGGACCAACCCTTCGCTACTGAACGACTCTCCTAAACGAGCGTCAGCCCGTAAGTCAAAGTGACCTCGCATTCGCCACTGAACGGCTCTCCTAAAATGTCGTCAGCCGTAAGTCGAAGGGACCATCCCTTTGCCAGTGAACGACTCTCCTAAAACATCGTCAGCCGTAAGTCGAAGGGAACACCCCTTCACCACTAAACGACTCTCCTAAAACATTATTGCAATTAATATTGTCGTAATGAATCACAGATAAAGTCTAATACTTTTATTCATATATTATACTTAATCTAGTGAATGGGAATATGTGCGTATACTCGAAATTGTTATAGATAATATGGTGATTGAAATAGTCCACAATATATATATATATATATATATTGATAAGTAATATTCATGATTATATTATATCTACAAGCAATTGGTGCGGATATATTTAATCCTATATTGTATTATAAATATTCCCGCAACAATAATTACAAATAGGATATACATGTATAAAGTACTTGGTTATTAATAATATGGAGCTACCATGTGACATATACCTTGATATATCGATCTATTGCTAATATGAGGTACATTATCCTTATGGGTTATGATATACTAATGTTAGTATGTATGTTGTCCCACGTATCATATGATACTAATTACGTATATGTATTACATATGCATACTACTTGTACATGTTATAATATTTACATAAGTACATATATATGCGTATAATGATATCCCTCCCTTACATACTATACATTCCTTATAAATATTTTGATAATAGGGTATATTACAACCATTCATTATGGTAATAATAGGATTGTATGTCCACAAGTATAAATTGTATACTATGATAACATGTATTGGTTAATATATCAATATATTTGTTATGCCAAGCAGTATGTACATGTATAACCCAGGTATGGCATACTATTATTTAACATACTATACATAGATTATACTTTGATTATCATAATACTGACATCATATTCTTACACAATTTAATAATATACTCAAAATGGTAATATACTATAAATTTCATTATGTTTATACATAATACGAAGAAGGCACATATTTTAATAAACTTTCTACGAATATATTTGGGTAAATGTAGACAATTTTGGGTAACATGACAAAGTATATCATTCAGGTATACTGTCCATAATGGTTAGCAGATATTATAATTAATTTTGATATATCGTGAAAATTAGGACTAAGTAAATCAAGAGTGGGTCGATGATTCATTGGAAATCCGATATCTTGATCATTTGAACGAGGAAGGCCAAGACATTCGGGAGTATGTCATTTATCGCCTGAGATATCGGATTTCAACACTCCGTTATATGCCGTATTTTATCTTGGGGGTATAATTATAGAGGCATAGTACTTCAATACCTGATGTTGGCCCATGCTATTATTAAGTATTGGATATCGGATAATCGTAAAGTATATAGATATCTAAGCAGGAATATATATATACTAATATATCTGTATTGGTGTAATATAAATGAATATAGTATTATTAGCACATTTGTGATACTTGTGATTATTGCATATAAATCCAAATATAATGATACCACGTTATGGTATATATGTATATGTTCAGTGTATTGTGACATATATTTTAATTCGTAGATATCATATACTTCACATCATAAATGGATATATCATAATATACCATATATCTTATAGCAACTAGTATCCTCCTTTGAATAAATATTATTATTACCATAAATATGCTTATTAATAATGATATCAATATGGGTAATAATACATATCTTATTGTGCAAATGATGTATACTTATTATATTAGGGGATACGTACAAGATAAGTATCATGGATAGTATGTGTTACCCATTTACCAACTTTGCCTACTCCAATGATGGTTATCTTTTGATTGCCTCCAAAAGTGACTGTTGCACCATCCTTGATGCGAACCGCTTTGGAGAGCAATGTGGGATCTCCAGTCATGTGTTTGGAGCATCCTATATCGAGTATCCATCCTTTTCTTTTAGAGCCAATATGTCTATTATTGCTATCTTTCTTGTTCTTGGGTACCTACATAGTATACCATAAACTCATGGTACCCAAGCTTTGTTGGGTCCAAAGGGATTAGCCCTTTGGAAACCAAGTCCAAGTGGACTTTGGCTTCCCAACATAGTTACCACTATTTATCACATCGCTAAAATAAGAGGGAGGATTTGAACACCATCCTAGCTAGAATTTCTCATAATGTCCAACTCTTATCCCTAAATCATGTCTATTCAAACAAATATATCCATGGCAAAATGCACTCATTATCATTAGCATTGGTCTTATTCTAGCAATCCACTACACGTAATGCGATTATGGTCATATCATGTAGGTTAATTGCAATATACTGGGAGTTATGAATTTAGGCGAGAACATGATTATAAATGACCTACATGCAAAACAATCTTTGGCATACTTTGAGTAATTGATTGAAGTAACCCTATATTGTTTAACCGGGCATATATTCATTAAATATTGTGGGATAATCATGCAAAGTATTACAGGTATATATATTGACAATCAGTATATATACCATTACCCGTAACATTATTAATATGGTATAACTGGGTGAAATAGTCCCATGTTACATACCAGGATAGTGTATGATAGCGGATTATGGATTGGATATTGAGTAAAAACATATCCAACTCATAATTTTACCAGGATTTACCAATATTAGTAATAACATGTAATTGTATTTGACAGTGAGTATATTGGTCCTAAGTAATATCCAGAGATAATGCCTAACTATGTCACATGTTAATTATGGTACGGAAAGGATAGCTGACCATTAATGCTATAGCCCATAATAAGAATCTAGTACAGATATAATGTATATGTTATGGTATATATGATATTGGTGACATTAGGATAACCGATAAATTATTTGGTTACAAAACCTAGTTAAATATGTTATTTGTAATTATCAGATAAAATATTCCATAAGGTAAGCCACAATATGTGCATATACTTATTGTGATTATATTCATGTTTACATATACTTATAATAATCAGTATGTACACGATAGAAATTAGAATCTGATAATAAACTGGATATAATTTGTTATATGAAGGTTATGATTAAAATATAATTACAGATTATCATATATTATAGTCCGATATGATATACAATTAATAGAAGGGAGGATTTACTCTAATTAGAATCTACAATCTAGATGGCACGTCCATTTAAACCAATACGGTGTCAAGTTTATTTAAGGGCGGACTTTGGCGTCTAATTTTCTTCCGCGAGCCCTAGCATATATCCTCCCTTCTCTCTCTCCCTAGCTTATTCACTATATTATGTATCATGAATTTTATCATATTATCATGTAACATAGTATTAGTATGACTCTTATATGGGATATATATACATTATCCAGGTAATCATATGTTATACATTTATCATACAAATATTGTAATATGCCAGTTGTCTATCAAGTTACTATGGATATTACCTAATGAATTATATGTCAAAAATACCGTATATATTTTGATTATATACACCCACTACTATATATGTTAGGAAATTAGTATGTATCAATATGACTCCTGTCGTATGTTCAGATAAACATACCAATATATTCCTATGCTATTATCTAGTAATCCATACCTATTATTACGTGATATCAATATACGTACAATAGGTATATGCATAATAATATGGGTTAAGTTGTCATGATATAATATTTAGTGCTACCATATATTATGGATATAATAAAGTACCATATATGAACCGGATATGTAAATAGTCCTGATCTTGTATAATAAGTCCCAATAGTATAACATATACTATCCCCTGATATTTATCAGTACATAATATGATAGTAGCTAATTACATATTAACATATCTTGATGAGTATTAGATAATCATTAATACTTTGTCTCGAGGATGTAAATATAGTAATTATATTTATGCATATAGGGAATATTATCCAACTATTGACATAACTAAGGGTCCGCGTCTCCTCGTGCTGATTAATAGCCTTTCATAATCAATTTCTATCTGGTAAATGTTTAACATGATATATCTGACGCTATACAGAACAGAGATTTGCGACAAGTATATGTCCTATCCTAATGTAATCAGTGATATCCCAAAAGTTCGATGCTCTTCCTACTTGGTTCATTCTTCATATCTTTTGCCTTGGCTTTTTTCGAGTCCGATTCCGAGTGGATCCGCCTGAACTATTGGTGCTGATGAGAGTGACCCCCTTAAAAGAGCGTCAGATTGATAAAAGAGTGACAATTAATCCCAGAATGTATATGATGGGACATTAAAGGAAGCATAGGATATGACATAGATGAATATCAACATAATCATTACCACTATACTGAACACACATCAATATCGTATTTATCAGATAATCATAGATAGTCATAGGGGTCGTATAACATGGCGATAATACACATGTTAATCCTAAATACTATTTGTATATATCCTTATATTGTATATAACCTTAAGTCTGATATACCAATATTAATACTATACTATTGGTTGTATAGTATGTCATATGTGTAGTAATCATAATTATGACATATGTGTTCCATTATATAATTAAATAATATGTACAATTGATATAAAGTTGCATACTTACATGTTCAAATACATAGCATATCAAATGTATATTTGGTTATATGTACTTTATATGAAAGTCATCGGAAGATGCCTTCATAGGGATTAAAGCTCAAAATCGATAAAGTTGTTATTAAAATAATAATCTTTTAAATAAGAGATGAACTGGGCAACCAATATAATTTCGAAAATAACCTTCCCGGAAAAATGTGATAGTGAATAGGTATGATGGTAAAGGTTCACTAGGCAAGTATACACATGCCAATAGCTACACATGTTAGACGATTGACTGTAAATTGATGATAAAGGTAATAATATACCCAAGATTATTAACATGTGTATACTACGGAAGAGAACTCGCAAAAGAGATATAAATCAGAGCCTAGTGAACTGATACCGATACATGAATGTCACTGTTGTTTATAGAATCGCTAGCATTTATTAAGATAGTAATCAATTGTATAATTATTTCATTAATCACTGGTAACATATATCCAATATGCACACTAATATATTTAGCCCACAATAATTTATATTATTGATATTATTGGATAATACATGTACCGGCCCTCGAATATATGTACGGTATTATCGCCACGCTAAACATAATACTAGTAGAGAGATACCATATACTATATGTGGATATACGATAATGTACTATACTGGATAAGTATATGTTAACACATTATAAATATATAGCTGACAAGAGTCTATATTGTCTAGGTAATGTATATTTACACTTATCTGGTACAGTATTTGCATAATCAGATAAGTGTAACGTCATACGATATCCATTATTATTACAAATGTATACTATATGTCTATGTATTGTCATGATAGTAGAGTTATGTACTATATTAATACCAAGCATCGACATCCAAGGTGCACACGACACATGCATTAAGAATCGACAATATTCATGCCACAGTTTAAATATTAAGACAGATATGATATGCACGTGTCGTGTCAAAACATCTATTTATTTGACAGTCAACAAGAGTTCTTTGCTAACTCCTCGCAAACCCTGCCAATCCGATATCCATTATTCACAAGTTACGGATTCGGACACTTGCATTACGGTGGCCTAGAGGAGTTAGCAAAGAAGGATATGGTACACGGGCTACCAGACATGGATTACACCAAGAAATTTTGCGAGGGATGTGTAACCAATATACTATAACAGTATTATGAATTAAATATCATAATACTGATATGTCTATACCATTAATAAAATAGACATATTAATATGTTGGTACCCAATATAGTTATCGCCATTGAGGATATATTGATTAGCTGTATTACATGAATATCTAATGTACTATATCAGAGTATACTATCTATAATACTAACATATTATATAGTTAATGGTCCTCATACTTATAATATATAATCCTATCACTCGGATAGGATATATAGTTATGTAATACATATATCAATAATTTTATCCTATATACTAGCATATCCTATACTGAATATATAAGTAATGGGTTATATAATATTATAATACAGATATACCTATAATATTATATAATATATTAATAGTATACATTCCAACTAAGTACAATACTAATATCTATACATATCCATATCTAGTATATTATATAATTGGGTAATCTGATAATATATTTACCCGTGGACATGATTAAAGGTATCCCCATTTGCTAAAATTATTGGGAAGATGGATAAATGATTTTGTGAAAAAAAATTAGGGAAAAGAGTGGTTCGGGCTCCATAGCGATAATCTCTAAACACAGGTTAATGTCCTTTGCAATGAAGTTCGCAATCTTTAAATGATATCATATCTGGGGTATAATAAAGATTATGAGTTGTGAGGACAAATACTATTCAAAATTCATGTACTGGGCATGCAAGCTTAGGATAAATCTTGGATGAGTCGGTGCAATACTCTACACTCCAATTGATATCAGGTATCTCTTTTATCTTGGATATGATAAAAAATGGCATACAATTACGTCTTTAGTATTAATTTATCGTTATATCAAATTTATAATATTATTGGATGATGATTATATTAATCATGGGAAATGTACACAATTCCCACGACTGTCTTACCATATGTATTAAGTATAAGTTATACTATCTATAAGTTACATATGGTTCAAAAATAATATCTTATAATATCGAGATATACCGTCATATAATGCGTATATAAATATTATTATATGACGGTAACCTAAGTATGTGATGACCATAGTATTTACTTTAAAGATACACAAATATATTTATACATACTATTAATATAAATGAAGTGTCCATCATTAGACATTGAATGTACATAATCGGATAAGATATGTACGATTAACTGAATATAACAATTAATACTGTTATAAATTTGAGAATGTTGGGGATTTATACTCTAGCCCAAAATACATTAGATAAGTATCATGAATATATTATGTATTATAATAGGGTATAATGTAACATAATATTATAACAGTATACTTAAAATGACACTACGCAGTATATCGGTATTGAATTATGGACTATTTTAGCTATTATACCATATCCTATAATTAGCTCCGCGTGGTTATACTAGAATAGGTAGGTGCTTATAATATCACCATGCTATATACTATAATTATTGGTAAATCTCAGATATGGTATATGTATTTATATGGTTTTACAGTATATTATTGCTATACATATATGCCTCTAATTTATAAATTATTTATATTAGATATAACATAAAGATCTAATATGTCCAAACATATGAATATACTCCACCGACTATTATATGATGTAATATATAGAAAAGTAAATTATATATTGCTTTAGATACTAGGTATAATAAATAGTATTTTATTGATACATCATACTACCCCTTTGTTATTTATTCTGATAAGTATGGCTTGTAGCACAGAGATTTTCCCAACGACCGATATGATATGATATGAACAAACATATTCCCCTGTTATGGATGCGATCACGTTCGGATTTTTATTAAGCCGATCATCTGTAGAAAGCCCAGAAATGCAGCTCATGGACGTTGTGATTGCATATCT
>CM061137.1:67013729-67063725 GCA_030789695.1 Scilla litardierei | reverse complement strand
TGAATCCATTCAGGCATGCGCTTTTCACATCCATTTGTTATAATGTAAAGTTTTTATATAATGCAAATGCAAGTTAATAATAGATATCATAAAAACCCATTATAAGTTATCCTGGCAAGTTATCATTGGTTCATATTATGCATATTGGTTATACATTAGGAGAATGAGAAATATACTATCATAGTATATAGGAAAAATTAGTGTAACCCAAATATATCACTTATACTGTGGTACTAGTATTATTACATAGTATATTGTAATATATATATTATAATAACATAAGTAATAAAATATTATACGTATAAGATTAATATAAATTAGATATTATTATCGGAATGCATACCATATAGGTTATATTAATATCAACATGTTAGTTAGTATGTCCGGCTATAATTTGTAATATGATATAGATTTATGTCTAGAGATCGACGATAAATTACATGTGACTGTGCCTATAACCAGAGTAACTACCAATGTATGACCATATATAGATAGCCACTGTAAATTATATGTAACTTTATATATATTCAAGTGTGCATAGAATACGCTATAGTCATATTGTACACTAACAGATATCATAGTAAGCACAGGATATATATAGTAATGTATATTGCATGTCCAATTGTTATATACAGATACTGTACACTACTTCAGTTGCTAAATAATTTAGTATTATATGATATTTAATTATTGTATATAGCATCGTAGGTAAATATTCTATTACATGAATATACATATTTATACCTATCCATAGTTACGTATATAATTCACATATATACTATCTATATAGACAAAAGATTGAGTTATAGTACAAGTAAATAGCCCATGTTAAGATACTTATCATGTATACCTTTGGAGTTTAGTGAATATGCAAGTTTAGAATACCTGTAACTATAGGACCTGCTATGCATAGGTATTTATTTAATGTATCCCATTTAATAATAAAATATATACACATACATATATAGCACTTGTAATATCATAATGGATATATTTATGGTATAATTTAGTATATGATCTCGTGTGATAATGGCTTTATTATGGATATATACGTGTGATTATATTGCTTATATAGTATCCTATAATTTTATACCCTTGATAGGGATATACATATTTGGTTATATCCTTAAAATAAATCCTATTATGTATAAATACATGAATATTGTATCTTTATGATATCCAAATAATTACCGACAATAGATTAGCACATGTATACCATATCTTTATGCAAAATTATTAGAGGCATATCCATATACATATTGTAATATATATGATATATATCGTATATAACTACCACTATACTGTACATATACATTTAGTATAATAAATACCTTAGGATTTTATTATATATTTATACCATTATACTAATATATTGTGGTATCCACTTGCCAAATGTGTAATCATTATTTATTTCGTCTTTAATAAGTCACTACATACGACATACTGTCACGATATATTTAACATACGGATTAGTGAGTGGCGATCATGTAAGTAGGTAATTATAATAATAGGGTATAATAGTATGATCATGAGATATAATTAGCATAACATATGATAGGGTAAATAGAGGTACAGATATTTGTGCAGTGTCACATATCATAAGTTTATTCTTCAGGTATACCATAAACTTTCAATCCTAGTCATAAGTTTATTCTTACAATATGAATCCAATTTTGCCATGTGTCATTACTCTCCTCATATCTTAATAAGTTATCCGTACTTTGTTTGGCAATAATTCCATATGTATATACTCTTATCCATTATATATCTAACTAATACCGTATAATAGTATATGGTATATCCTAGTATACCCCTTTATAAATATTATGATTAGTGAAAGCTAGCTCGGACAAATATGTATACTAATAGCCATATTATTAATCAGTAACATATTATAGCATATAATATTATGGGATATATAAGTATCATCATATTATATAACATACCAGTTGGATAGACATTATTACGATATGTATATGGTATATATTTCAAGGTATGACGGATATATGTACATATAAGATATTATATTGAAATTGTCTACATTTGGATAGCGTAACTATATGTATATATGGTAATACGTAGTAATATCGGTGATACTGTTACTATTAAATATACCAATATTTAACTATATGATCTTATAATCTACCTTAACTAGCAATAGATATGTTAATATTAATACTATAAATATATATTAATAATTGGTGTGCCAATTATTGTATAAACATTATACTACAATATGATAATGTACACTATTTACCATATATTGGGTTATACTAAATTAGGGATAATATCTTACAATAATAGTCTTAGGTAAATGTATTATAGACACCTACATATATACAAATTTTATATTAACTAACGATATATATATGTAATATTTAATACAAATTACATAATGTACTTATAATGCATATAATGGTAACTGCATATATTATACTAATCTATAATCAGTCAAATTCAAATGCAAGATGTTACCAGTCTAACGATGCAGATAGTCTCATGGGATTGTGGGTCGTACGTATCACTGATCATCCGATGAAGCTCTTCATTATTTAGACTATTATTGAAATAATTTATATTTACTGATATTATTTGTCATGCCCCGCTTCCCTAAAATGGAGGCGAGACGCGAAAAGGTCCGCACGGGAGTGGAGCTGTGAAGCCCCAAACCTGATAAGCGTCAATAAAACATAAGCATGTCCCTGTAACCACAAATGGAACAACAATAATAACACAAGAGAGACAGAAATAAAATCTCAAATCTCAGAATTGTCCAACACAAAATTTAGTTCAACATCCAGAAAAGCCACCAGGCTAAAAGAAAGAGTCTAAAGGCCCAGATCAAGGCCAAACAAAGACAAACATAAACGGAATATTGGTGCCACGCACCGACAACAAAAACAGCAGTCTAAAACAAAAGGGAAAGCTCAACGAAGACACTAGGACTGGTCCCCAGTGTCCACGTA
This sequence comes from Scilla litardierei, assembly GCA_030789695.1. Taxonomy (NCBI): domain Eukaryota; kingdom Viridiplantae; phylum Streptophyta; class Magnoliopsida; order Asparagales; family Asparagaceae; genus Scilla; species Scilla litardierei. The sequence continues at coordinate 67,060,759 of CM061137.1, read as the reverse complement.
CTCCTCCACAGCAAACGCGGGTCCTGACTCAGCGTCAGCAAACACCACATCCCCAACAACGAACTCTAGCTCGGGATCTAACATGTGTCACCCAAAAGAGTAAAGGGGCACATGTCAGCAAGTCTAAAAGACTTGGGCAAGGAAACTGAAAGGAAGGTAAACTAACAACCTAGCAGTTATAGTATGATGCTCAGCATGGCAAGTATAAAATGGAAGTGACAAACAAGGTAGGGTGCGAGTAACAAGTATGGCATGGATGACAAGTTTTACAAGTATAAGCACGGACAAGTACAAGTCAAGTAAATCACGTCAAGTAAACACGTCAAGTAAACACGTCGTGCACAGAGATTCCTCCTGTTGGCTAGAGTGGCTGATCGGGCCAACTCCTAAGCTCAAGTGACCGTTTATCTCTACCCCTCCACGTGTATCGAGCCAGGGCATTACCCCGAACATGGAATGCTTGCTTCTGGAACACGAGCCAGGAAATGTGCTTAACACGTATATCGAGCCAGGGCATTACCCCGAACACGGAATGCTCGCTTCTGGAACACGAGCTAGGAAATGTGTTTAACAAGTATGGCGTAGGGTTATGCCCGCATAACGGGTGCCTAGCCGGTAACACGGAAACACGGACTTGTACAAGGATTTGTAGCGTGTGCTACGATGCAACATTCAATGCATGGATGACATGGCATGGCATGTAGTAAGGCGTACAGGTAAGGAATTTAAACATGGCAGTTTAATATGAATGAACAACAAGTTAAAAAGGGTTGGACCTAGCTTCGTTGTCAAGCTAGATCAATTGAGGTGACGGATCTAGTTTCGTTGTCAAACTAGATCAAATAGGCGTCTAGGCAGCTATCATTTCACTGTCTAGTCTCTTTTACGCTACAACAAGCAAATGACCTAGGACATGGCCTAAAACCCTAGGTGGCAAGTTTCACTTGCCTAGCACCGAGGATGACGATCACGAAGGTTCGTCTCACGGACGCTAATCTACGGGGAAGTCGCTGTTATAGAGAAACAATCATCAAAACAACATCCATTTATATTATGGTTTCAAAATATCAAATGTGGGTGATGAAAATATTAAAGGTTCGAACACTACCGTAGGAAGTGGGAGATCGATGCCAAGCAAGCACGGCGACGGAAGAACGATCCGGAAAACTAGGGTTCAGATCTGGAAATGGGGAGAAATTCTGGAGAAATGTGGTTTTGGGGATTTTTGGGGGTTTTCCGGCGACCTAGAGGTTGTGGCCGGCCCTAATGGAGGTGAGGGGAGCTCCGGGGATGAATGAGGAAGGCTAGGGGAAGATTGGGGAAGATCAGAGGTCAAGGGGGAAAGGAAATGGCCAAGAGAAGAGAAAGAAAGAAAATAAAACGTTTGGGGTTTAAATAGGAAACAAGCCGGCAGCCGCCCAAAAATTAGGGTTTCTGGGTTGATTAGTCGGTCAAAGAAGGGTTGTTGACCGACTAGTTCAACAACTAGTCGGTCGGTCGACCAACTGTGACCGACTAAAACCAAACAGTAACTCAGGTGAAATTTACTGATAGAAACTAGTCGGTCTGAGAGCAAGTTCTGACCAACTAGTTTCACATCTAATCGGTCGGTGGTTGTTCTTAGACCGACTAAGAGTAAACAGTAACTTCTGAATAATTGATTCAATGAACTAGTCGGTTCCAGTAGAGTTCCTGACCGACTAGATCTCAATCTAGTCGGTTGGTCCCCCTTCTTGAACCAACTAAAGTGCACTAAAAGTGCCGAATTGAAGCGCGAAGTTCTAGGAAGATTCCTACGTCTTCTAGGATCACTCTAACTCTAAAATATGAGCGATTTGAAGTTCGTCATGAGTGACTTACTCCAAGATCAACGATTCTAAGGAAGAAGCTAGAAAATCACGACGAAACGATCGAAATGAAAGATACGGAGACGAAAACCACACATCAGGAGAAAATCCATTCAAAACATATATATAATATAGACAATCCAAAATACATGAAAACCAGTCGTTACATCCTCCCCAACTTAGAATAAAGTCCGTCCTCGGACTTTCTAACATATCTAGTCGCTCCAGTAACTACCCCAACTTATCACATTCAATCAGGTATAGTCATTACAAGTGCTTATATTCGCACTAGGTAATCAAACATTAACACTACTAGCATGTATCATCCACGCACTTCATGCTCTTATACCTATCATAGCCATTCATACTCATACATGTATCTCAATCATATATATATATATATATATATATATATATATATACACACACACACATCCCCTATATAGCTACTACTTACATAGCACAAACAATAGTTCAACTACTCACTCATAGATAATATTAGTCTCACACATGCAATTACAACCATCGCTCTACGCATAGATAGCTACCTATGCATCAAGCAACCATGGGCATATTACTCCCTAATATTTCCTAGTTTACATCCATTGTCAACATATCACTACAAGTAACCACACCACTCAATATTCAATCATGTTATCATATCTAAGATACACTTACCGCTACTATAATTTCACAATTCTTAGTTATTCCAATACATGCAAATATTTCACTATAACTTCACATCACATATGGCCCTATAATAATACCCTGACACGCCACACATATTATAGTCACCAAAACTTATAACTAAGCACTTACTTACCCGTGCATGGTGCACACCCACACACGCTAATATTTCATTCATATATACCAATATATACTTAGCCCATAAACACACTTAGTTTTAGCTAGCACACATATATATTCACGCAGGCAAGCCCCCTAATAAATAATTATACCACAAGACCAACACCCATAATTATATACTGGTTTAGTGACCCACAATCATGTGCGTAACACAACCGGACACAAACAATCCAAACATCATACATACATCATCCAACACCTCACACCAATCACAGACAAATACACCAATGTACTTAGAGTATACCCACTCAATATTGAGTGAGACTCAAAATCATAGCAGAATATTCTATATACATAACACAGTGTCCATACATATATCAATACTATTCTAATGCATACACATCTACCAACACAACCATATACATATCATAATGTCAAACACCCTTAATATTTAATCAGGTAATATCACGTATTTCAATCACTTTATATACCACAATAATATTACAGTCATCAGCACACTAATAATTACATACTCCCCCTAATAAATGCATTCATCGTATAGTCACATACAAGTATCATGTATATTCACACCATATCCTACTTCTTGTAATTAGTATACCAATACATCTACACATACATAGTTACGGTATGCAATAGTCATGTATACTTCAGGGTATACACGCATACGACAACCCGTAAAAGCAAGCAATACCAATCAAAGTTATAATCCTATTACCATATGTATATTACCTATAATTCATGCAGCAATCCATAACTACTTACGTCTAAGCACAATACGTATCTACGTACGAGCACATACTCACACGTACAAGCACACAGGTCATATAATAGGCCTACTCGCTTAACTATACGTACACCTATTATTATTGCTCCCATCAAACACATAGCTCACCAACACATTATTCCAAGCATTATAAGCATCTCCGACTACATACGTCTCATTAAATAACCCAACACTTATCAATAAATACTAACAGACATACAGATTCAACATCATGAATAACTCTGAGTAGGTATATATCACACAATAGGCAATCATTTTATTCTGCAGGGGAGTACACTCATTCAAGCCCACATACACAACTTAGGTACAAGCACCACGACAGCATCACAAAGGTCCAAGGCCTACTTAACAAATTAGGGTTGACACAGACATAGACGGGCATTAAAGCCTAAACAATAGAGGAAGACCTAGGTCGAAAGCGTGACGAGGGAAGGATCGATAAACACGAGTTCAGATAGGACGAATACAAGGAGACAGCTTGGTTAGGAACAGTGACCCACTTGTGAAAGCTTAGGTAGAGGAGAAGGGAGATGTAGCGATACTTTTATAGGATGCAGAAATAAAATAGTGTAAGTAACATAAGCTAAAATACGGGGAAATTGAAAACTGTCGTACTTCAAAAGTTGGAGTCCTCGTTGTACAAAAATATTTGGAGATCGACAAAACAAGTTGTTCGAGACGAGTTTAAGTGAAATATACATAGTAAGAGAAAACGGTTTATTGGCTTATCGAAAGCTATTTTAAAAGTAAATCATCCACGCGAATATTAAGGACGTAGTCTTAGAAAATATTATACGGCAGTGATTTAATAATGTTGGCAAAAGTTTTGAAATGAAATTAAATCAATTAAAGAATTTTAAACTCGTGCCAAATACTTCCAAAGTCTTTAAGCCAGGAAAACTTAAGTAATCAATATTGAAACTACTTTTAGAGTAACCAGGATTTGCCCAAAAGAATCGTTTTACACAAAGCTCTTAACATACGAGCTAACAAACCTAGTACGGATATATATAAATATTTGAAATTCAATTTTGTTTAGAAATTATTCTAAAAGCATGCATGGTGAACAGAAAACTTAGTAGTAGGTTTATCAAAATTCGTAATAAGCTTTAAAACCAAATTATGGAAGATCCAGATCAGAAAATGGTTACGAAATAGTAATTCCACAATAATCTGAAATAGGGGAAACGACGAGCATAACTTAGGCTTGTTGGAAGCTGAAATCATATGTGACTTGAAAAGTATATTAAAGGAAACGCGATGAGTCATGTGTATGGCATAAATAAGAAAGGGAACTCACAATTCGAATTGGGCAAACTAAAAGTACGGTTCAGAATAAAATTTATATAAGAAGGGACAAGGTGTTTTCATGGGTACGGAAGGTATAGGCTGGCAAAATACAATGGGTTAGTATTCCAAACTTCGCCAAAAGTTTTAGAGGTTTTTAAGTCAACGAAGGAGCATGAAGTAATAGTATACATATATATTAAAATTTCGAACAAATTTAAACTTAGGAAAAAGGAAATCGAAAAGATATTTTCAGAAGATTCAAGGTTTGCAACGGAGAGGTTCGAAAATATTATACGGCAGTAGTTTAATATAACATTTCGGCAAATATTTCGAAATTTGAAGAATGAAATCCGATCAACTATAGTGTGAAAATTTAAGCCCATGCTAAATGCTTCCAAGTTTTAAAACTGAAGAGAAATTCCAAATAAATAATATTCAAAATACTTTTTAGAGGGACCCGGATTTGTCAAACACTGATTTATACAAGATCTTAAAGTACGAGTTCAATGAACCTAGGACTGATATATGAAAATAATTGAAGTTCTATTTACCTTGGACGATATTCTAAAGTAATCAAAATTGTAGTAAAGTTTTAAAACTAAAACACGAGAAATATTGGTTAGCAAAACTACGAGATTAAAAATTTCAACCAATAGACTTCAAAATCTACGAAAGGATTTTAACTCGACCGCATAGGGAGGAATTACATATTTAAGAAGGGGGGATAGTCATCAAGAATTGCTCCTACATGAAGCTCCGGGATATAACACACATCGATGCACCAGAGCCAAGAGGACCCGTGCCAGAAATGTGCAAACCCAAAATACACCTAACAACCAGCCTAGCAATCAAACTCTATTCTAGCAACATAACATATTCAAGCAACCAAACATATTCTAACAAACAAGACTGTCTAAGGGAAGAAGGCAACTAGACTGAGGGTTACCTGCAATAACCTCGTCCACAGTCTCAGCCTCAACTACAGTCATCAGGGAAGCCTGCCTCCTCAGCGGAAAAGCCTGCCAAAAAGCCTGCTTTTGTGGAACAAGGGCTGCCCCACATTTAACAGCTACGGGTGCTTTTCGTAGTTGAGCTCTGACTGGCGCTCTCCCCAGATGCCTAGCTCCCGGACAGTCCTTTAAGGTATGCGCTGCGGCGCCACAAATCAAGCACTGGCCCAGCTTCCGCCTGCACTGTTCCTTATTATGACCAATCTTGCCACAATGATGGCACACCTTCCGACTCGGCCCAGCTTCCGGTGCTTGCTGCTGCGAAACTCTATCCGATGCCTTCCGCAGTTGATTTGCATGCTGACAATCCTTCGCCGAATGAGTAGCACCACCACAAACCAAACACTGACCTAGAAATCTTCTGCACTGCTCCTTGACGTGCCCGGTCTTGCCGCAGAAATAGCAAGCCTTCCGAGTAGATCCACCACCAGCTCGGATCTGACGTCTTCTAGCCATCTAGCGCCATAGAAACGGACCAAAATTAGACTCGAAGCTTAATGACTCGGATGTCGAACTTAGTTTATTGGACATTCTAATATTATTATCGTTATTCCGATAATCGCAGTTACAGAAAAGGACCTGCATGGGCCACCAACAAAACCTGTCACGCCCCGCTTCCCTAAAATGGAGGCGAGACGCGAAAAGGTCCGCACGGGAGTGGAGCTGTGAAGCCCCAAACCTGATAAGCGTCAATAAAACATAAGCAGGTCCCTGTAACCACAAACGGAACAACAATAATAACACAAGAGAGACAGAAATAAAATCTCAAATCTCAGAATTGTCCAACACAAAATTTAGTTCAACATCCAGAAAAGCCACCAGGCTAAAAGAAAGAGTCTAAAGGCCCAGATCAAGGCCAAACAAAGACAAACATAAACGGAGTATTGGTGCCACGCACCGACAACAAAAACAGCAGTCTAAAACAAAAGGGAAAGCTCAACGAAGACACTAGGACTGGTCTCCAGTGTCCACGTACTCCTCCACAGTAAACGCGGGTCCTGACTCAGCGTCAGCAAACACCACGTCCCCAACAACGAACTCTGGCTCGGGATCTAACATGTGTCACCCAAAAGAGTAAAGGGGCACATGTCAGGAAGTCTAAAAGACTTGGGCAAGGAAACTGAAAGGAAGGTAAACTAACAACCTAGCAGTTATAGTATGATGCTCAGCATGGCAAGTATAAAATGGAAGTGACAAACAAGGTAGGGTGCGAGTAACAAGTATGGCATGGATGACAAGTTTTACAAGTATAAGCACGGACAAGTACAAGTCAAGTAAATCACGTCAAGTAAACACGTCGTGCACAGAGATTCCGCATGTTGGCTAGAGTGGCTGATCGGATCAACTCCTAAGCTCAAGTGACCGTTTATCTCTACCCCTCCACGTGTATCGAGCCAGTGCATTACCCCGAACACGGAATGCTCGCTTCTGGAACACGAGCCAGGAAATGTGCTTAACACGTATATCGAGCCAGGGCATTACCCCGAACACGGAATGCTCGCTTCTGGAACACGAGCCAGGAAATGTGTTTAACAAGTATGGCGTAGGGTTATGCCCGCATAACGGGTGCCTAGCCGGTAACACGGAAACACGGACTTGTACAAGGATTTGTAGCGTGTGCTACGATGCAACATTCAATGCATGGATGACATGGCATGGCATGTAGTAAGGCGTACAGGTAAGGAATTTAAACATGGCAGTTTAATATGCATGAACAACAAGTTAAAAAGGGTTGGACCTAGCTTCGTTGTCAAGCTAGATCAATTGAGGTGACGGATCTAGTTTCGTTGTCAAACTAGATCAAATAGGCGTCTAGGCAGCTATCATTTCACTGTCTAGTCTCTTTTACGCTACAACAAGCAAATGACCTAGGACATGGCCTAAAACCCTAGGTGGCAAGTTTCACTTGCCTAGCACCGAGGATGACGATCACGAAGGTTCGTCTCACGGATGCTAATTGTTACGCCTATTTGACCGAGACCCATAAAGCACGAGCCCAAGAGCCCAACTGCTGGCCAAAAGCCCACCTGCATCCTGAAAGCCCATTCGACAAAGGCCCTACAAGGGACCCCCTCGAAACGTCGATCCGACCCGGCCCCCATAACCCGTTGGTCGTCCCCCCACTCCTGCGAAAACCGCTCCCCCGGACACGCGACCACTAAATGGCGATAATGGGGAGGTGCTGGCATGGCGGAGAGGGCGGCGGCGAGGGGGGACGGATGGGGCACGATCGATGGCGGGCGTGGGACGTGGGCCAGAGCCAATCACGCTGGGAGCTCTACAAAAGGGTCAGGAAGACGACGAAGAAAGGGACCGCATCTCAGGTAACAAAACCTAAGGTACTCCATCAACGACCTCGTTCCCCCAATTCATCTCCTTCCTCCCCCGCTCGCGCCGAGAGACGCCGTTACGATCTCCTCACGAGTCGGACCGTCTCCGCCGGGCCTCCTTTCTCAGATCTCTATCTGACTTAGGCATCGGAGGGGATTTGGCCGGAACCAAGGTCCGGCCCCCTGACGAGCGTTCTCGTCTGCGCAGGTGGACAACAGATCAACGGGCCGAGGCTACCCCTCGCCCCTCTCCGACCACTCGATCAACCGGACAGTGAGGCTTCCCCTCACCGTCAGCCTGCCGTGGCCGAGCACGTCCTACCGAGGCCGAGCGTCCTAATCGAGTCCGAGACTCTCACTCGCCACCCGTCGACCGTGCATCTACCCGGGCGACAGAGGCTACCCCTCGTCCCCCTTCCAGCCAAGGCCGAGCGCACCTGTCCGAGGCCGAGCGTCTCAACCAGGGCCGAGGCTTCCCCTCGCCCCTTCTGCACCGATTCGAAGCCCCCGAGGGACCCAAAGCGGGCCCCTTGACCACGTTGACCGGGTTCTCCACGGTCAACGCTTTGTAGTGAGAAAACACTCTGAAACATCTGGCGCCGTCTGTGGGAAACGAAGATCATCCCACGAAGCAGAAAACCACACCAACAATGGCACGAGCCAGCAATGGAAGGAAGCGCATGACCCCCATCCCGGAGGAGGAGAATGGCGCATCCAATGGCAACCCCGAGGACACGCACGTCGACGGCCACCCCGCCCACTCAATCGAAGAGGCCGGCGGCTCAGAACTAGCCACACAGGGACAGCTCCGTGCCCTGGCTCAGGAGACCAACGCGAGCCTCCAGACGTTGGTCGCGACAGTACAGCAGCTTGTCGGCCCCGCGCCGACCGACGGGGGCGCGTTGAACGATAGCCACCGATGGGCGGGGGGTCCCCCGCACTTACGGTCCGCGGTGGTCGACGACGACGGGACCCGGAAACCGAACGCAGAGCGTCGGTTCACGCGGTCCGGCTCCCGTCAGGCGAGGTCACGTGCCTCCTCGCCCTATCGCGAAAGGAGCCGGAGAGAGACTGAATGGACGAACGGCGAATCGATGACGGCATCGTCTCGTCGATCACGGTCGTCCCACCGCAGGAGAAGCGAACGACACCACTCGAGAGACCGATCACGGTGGAGCAGGAGCTCCCGCAGGAGGAGTCGGGAGCGTCGGGTCAGCCCGACCCCCAGCGTGGCGAAGGCTGCGGAGCCGGCCCCACCGGCGCCGGTGCTTCCTCCACCCCCACTCGAGCCGGAAACAGGCGAATACCGCATCCCTGGAGGCATCCACGGGGACCGGTGTCCCTTATCGCGGAGAATAACCGACGCCCGGGTCCCCTCTCGATTCAGGATCCCGGTGCTGGGAAAGTACGACGGAATAGGAGACCCGGCACACCACGTGATGGATTACGAGGGGGACATGGCCTTCCAGGGAGCTGACGATGACCTGCTCTGCCGGGGCTTCTATTCAACTCTCAGGGGAGCGGCGAGGATCTGGTACCACAGCCTGCCCGGCCGCTCCATCGACAGTTTCGAGCAACTCGCCCAGTTGTTCTGCAAGCAGTTCATGGAAGGGAGGCTGATCAAACCTGGTCCCGAACATCTGTTCAACATAGTGCAAGGCCCGGCCGAGCCACTCCGACAGTTCATGCGCCGCTTCAATGCGGAAAGGCTGAACGTGAACAACCCACCCGACCTGGTGGTCCAGACGGCTCTTAAGAAAGGGCTTCGCCACAGGGGCCTCAAGAAGTCCCTACACACCGACCCCCTGAAGGACCTCCCCGGGATCATGGCAAGGGCTGAACGCTTCATGCTGACTGAGGAGGCCTTGGCCGAGGATGCAGGAAAACCCGCTCGAGGGACCAAGCGTGGCGACGGCGGACGAGCTAGCCCCGAAGGGTACCGGACCAAGAAGAGGATAAAGAGAAAGAGAGGATAGCAAGATAACCGAACCTGTTGAAGGATCCAGACCAAGGAATCTGACATCTTGTCGGCCGGGATCTTCTTGAGGAGGCTGCGGTCCCGGGGAGGGACGGAGACCTCGGCAACCTACTGGGCCACGGCTCGGTCTACAAACATCGAACTCCCAGGGATGACGATCGAAGCCAAGTCACTCGCCAACAAGGCCCCGACCCCTGGTGATACGGGTGAAGACGCTGCGAGGGGGTGGCTGGCAAAGCTGTCGAAGGATCCTCGGCGGTCGCTACGGGAAGCGCCGAACCTGCCGGACCGGAGGGATCTACATCCTCCTTCCTCTTCTTTCCACCGTGGGGGTCCGAAGGCGCCGGAGGGGAACGCTTCCGCCTCGCACCGTCCTCGCCCCCCGGAAGGGGATCGCCAGAAGAAGAGGCGGGAGGCACGGCCACCACCTTACCCACGGAAGGCTCGGCTCGGCGCACTTCCTCCTCAACGGTCCTCCGAGGCGCCCTTCCCGAGGTACTACCTCGGCTCCGAGCGGCTCCACGACGGATCAGCTCGTCGACGTCACGAACGAATTCGCGACCGGCCATCCCTGCAAAGGAGACCGAAATCAGGATGAGTCATAGGGCGATCCGGGGATGAAAAAGCGACCTACCCGGAGACCACAAGACGGCCTTCAGGAGTAGATCGTCACGCAAAGACCAGATGGACTTCATTTCCAAAGGAAGAGCCAACAGAAGCGCAGCGGCTGCCCGATCGGTGTCTGAGAGAACTAACGACGGGCGAGAGTGGACAGAACTACCCCAGCTTGTCAGAATCTGGGCCTCGCCCAAGAAGACCACGAAGACATAATCCAAGTTCCAATCCCCTGACCAGCGGGGTAACCCGATCAGGCATTCCCTCCTCGAACGAGCTCGGAGTAGCAGCCATGACCCCGGACCGACCGTCTGGGCCTGGTAAAAGTAGAAGAGAAGGGGGGGAGTCGGCTCCAGACCACGGGTACAGCAGAGCGTTACGAAGCCCGCCAGTACCGCGATCGAACACGGGGTGAACTGACACAGGGACACTGTGAAATGTTCCATGACCTGGATGAAGAAGGGATGGAGCGGGAAGCGAAGACCCAGGCGGAACATCTCGACGTAGACACCGACCTCATTGCTCCTCGGAAGGCAAATCCGCTCGTCGACAAATGGAACCCGAACCTCGTATGGAAAGCAGAGATATCTTTCCCGGATCTCCGCGGCCACCGAAGGAGGGGTCCTCGACGGCGTGCGGAGGACAACCGGGGGCACATTAAGCCGTACGGCGGCCGACGCCACGTCGTCACGGGCGTAGTCTGGAAAAAGTTTCTCCTTCCCCTTATCCTGAAGAGAACGACTCCCGGCGGGGGAACCTGATCCCCCTAGCCGGGGCTCACCCCGCCTGGACTCCGAAGGATCCCTTGCCCTTCGACCAGAACCGCCTATCCTAAGGGCAGCCATAAGGTGAAAGCGAGAGAGAAATTACCTTTTTTCGACTAGTCTGAAGAAGGCAAGGAAGCGAAGGCGGCAGGAAACTCCGAGTTGTGGAAAGCTTTGAATACCGGGAGAAGCAAGAGAGAAATGAAGATCAACGCGGCTGAGGATTTTATATACCGGGCGCAGGGGTGAATTCGAAGCGGCTGACAAGTACGCACAGCTGGCTTCGAATGACTGGCGGCGTTTTGAAACCAGCGCCAGTCGAAGTCCAATCGATCCGCCTCATCATGACCCGCATTTATGGCCTCGCCTCGATTGAAGCGCCGCTCGGAATCTCAGGAGACACAACGGGCGATCTGGGCGAGCCGAGGCTGATCGACCCCACCAATGGCGGCTCACGAATCCCTCAGCTTCTCCACTTAAGACGACTCCGCGAGCGGCAGGGATAAGCTTGCCGCTACACGTGGCAACATCTGAAGGCCGACGGCGCTTCGGAACCCACGCCTTAAAAACATCGAACGGGCTAACTCATGATGACGACTAATAAATGAGTCGGCATCGACTGGAGAGCCTGTCAAAATCGGCAGAGGTCACATCGGCCGAGCCGAACCGGCCGAGGCCGATCGACCCGACCGATGGGGGCAATTGTTACGCCTATTTGACCGAGACCCATAAAGCACGAGCCCAAGAGCCCAACTGCTGGCCAAAAGCCCACCTGCATCCTGAAAGCCCATTCGACAAAGGCCCTACAAGGGACCCCCTCGAAACGTCGATCCGACCCGGCCCCCATAACCCGTTGGTCGTCCCCCCACTCCTGCGAAAACCGCTCCCCCGGACACGCGACCACTAAATGGCGATAATGGGGAGGTGCTGGCATGGCGGAGAGGGCGGCGGCGAGGGGGGACGGATGGGGCACGATCGATGGCGGGCGTGGGACGTGGGCCAGAGCCAATCACGCTGGGAGCTCTACAAAAGGGTCAGGAAGACGACAAAGAAAGGGACCGCATCTCAGGTAACAAAACCTAAGGTACTCCATCAACGACCTCGTTCCCCCAATTCATCTCCTTCCTCCCCCGCTCGCGCCGAGAGACGCCGTTACGATCTCCTCACGAGTCGGACCGTCTCCGCCGGGCCTCCTTTCTCAGATCTCTATCTGACTTAGGCATCGGAGGGGATTTGGCCGGAACCAAGGTCCGGCCCCCTGACGAGCGTTCTCGTCTGCGCAGGTGGACAACAGATCAACGGGCCGAGGCTACCCCTCGCCCCTCTCCGACCACTCGATCAACCGGACAGTGAGGCTTCCCCTCACCGTCAGCCTGCCGTGGCCGAGCACGTCCTACCGAGGCCGAGCGTCCTAATCGAGTCCGAGACTCTCCCTCGCCACCCGTCGACCGTGCATCTACCCGGGCGACTGAGGCTACCCCTCGTCCCCCTTCCAGCCAAGGCCGAGCGCACCTGTCCGAGGCTGAGCGTCTCAACCAGGGCCGAGGCTTCCCCTCGCCCCTTCTGCACCGATTCGAAGCCCCCGAGGGACCCAAAGCGGGCCCCTTGACCACGTTGACCGGGTTCTCCACGGTCAACGCTTTGTAGTGAGAAAACACTCTGAAACACTAATCTATGGGGAAGTCGCTGTTATAGAGAAACAATCATCAAAACAACATCCATTTATATTAGGGTTTCAAAATATCAAATGTGGGTGATGAAAATATTAAAGGTTCGAACACTACCGTAGGAAGCGGGAGATCAATGCCGAGCAAGCACGGCGACGGAAGAACGATCCGGAAAACTAGGGTTCAGATCTGGAAATGGGGAGAAATTCTGGAGAAATGTGGTTTTGGGGATTTTTGGGGGTTTTCCGGTGACCTAGAGGTGGTGGCCGGTCCTAATGGAGGTGAGGGGAGCTCCGGGGATGAAGGAGGAAGGCTAGGGGAAGATTGGGGAAGATCAGAGGTCAAGGGGGAAAGGAAATGGCCAAGAGAAGAGAAAGAAAGAAAAGAAAACGTTTGGGGTTTAAATAGGAAACAAGCCGGCGGCCGCCCAAAAATTAGGGTTTCTGGGTTGATTAGTCGGTCAAAGAAGGATTGTTGACCGACTAGTTCAACAACTAGTCGATCGGTCGACCAACTGTGACCGACTAAAACCAAACAGTAACTCAGGTGAAATTTACTGACAGAAACTAGTCGGTCTGAGAGCAAGTTCTGACTGACTAGTTTCACATCTAGTCGGTCGGTGGTTGTTCTTAGACCGACTAAGAGTAAACAGTAACTTCTGAATAATTGATTCAATGAACTAGTCGGTTCCAGTAGAGTTCCTGACCGACTAGATCTCAATCTAGTCGGTTGGTCCACCTTCTTGAACCAACTAAAGTGCACTAAAAGTGCCGAATTGAAGCACGAAGTTCTAGGAAGATTCCTACAGCTTCTAGGATCACTCTAACTCTAAAATATGAGCGATTTGAAGTTCGTCATGAGTGACTTACTCCAAGATCAACGATTCTAAGGAAGAAGCTAGAAAATCACGACGAAACGATCGAAATGAAAGATACGGAGATGAAAACCACACATCAGGAGAAAATCCATTCAAAACAAATATATAATATAGACAATCCAAAATACATGAAAACCAGTCGTTACATTATTTCATACACCTAACCATATATAATGCATATATAACAATTTATGATTATATCATGTATTTGACATAATATTACATGTATAAATAATACCTATGTACATATTACTATATAATTAGTAGGAGACTGATGAATGGTTAGTACATATTATTTCTTACGTTATATCATAAGTAATGGATACTATGATATTACTATACAATAACCCGAGTACATATATACAAATAGGAGCATGTGACATCATCCAATTGCTTTATAGATTGCGTGTATTTGGGATAGGAAATACGTGTATATTACAACAGATAAATTAGATATATATCCGCATAGAGGTTATATTATATGTCATGAGCTAGATACCTGAGGAGGTAAAATACTAATAGCTGCCAAGATATTGTTATCAAGCATACCAATATATTATATGTTGATAGGGCATATTAATGAGATATGAATCCAGAAACATAATGGCATGATATAAGCATGATACTAGGTTTGTACAATGATATTATACCAGTATCCTATACTGTATTTACCATCATACTATACTAGAATATACTCAAACTATGGATACATTTAATGGGTTATGACATTAATTCTAGTATATAATACAATCCAATAATTACAGGTATCGTCAATGTATGGTTGGGTAACTGTCTAATCATAAATTTTATGGGTAATAACCGAGCTGCTTGCCATTGATATATCCTAGTATGCCCACATGGTTTTTCAAAATTGGTTAAAATATATCAATTGGTATACTAGCCCTAAACCAATATATACTATATCGATATGTGTTCTCATTTACACATATGCACAATACCATTAATTGGTATCTCATATAACAAATATAATAGGTAATTCGAATTATGTTATTGATACTAAGATATATACACTGATTGCACATGGTTAGATTATACTATAATGCATTGATATTTAGGCAGAAGTCCAAAGAGAGTCGTCATAATAAAAATAAGGATATGAATATGTATGACGACAATCTGAATATAAGATATATGGAAATGAAGCTAGAGATTCAGAAATGAAGGGAAAAGTATATGATATAGCAAGTTATAACCAACTAATATAATATACAAAGCTTGAATAAAGTGACTCCTGATTAATGCATGATATGATAATATATAATAACATGGACTAATAATAATTATATACAATATATAATAGTATATACACTAACTATTAAATTTTCATACTAATAATATAGTTTAAATATCAACATATATATGATATGCACAGTATTCATTATTAGTATTATGGTATCATGTCATTATTATAGTATATATGATCTTTATACCCTATTTGAGGATATACTATGTATAACAATATAAGACACGGATTATGTACTAAAATTGTACTAGTATATTTATTAGGGTACTAATATAATATTGTATACTAGTTATAATTACTCGGTCTAAATAATTGACATTATTTACATCTCTAAAGAATAATATTTGCTAGGTAACTGTTATAGCGGTTATGTGTAAGACTAAATTTTGAACGTAGGGAACATCACTCATAATATCAATGTCATTATTTATTTGTATAACTGGGAGTATTATATGGTATCATATACAATATGTAACCAATGTATGTATTGTAATGTCATTAATACGTTATCCAATTAGACATTATAATACAAATAACAATCCTTGATTATTATTTGTGTACCAGATATACATGATAATATCCTAATTGGGCTATGATCAACGGTAACTGGTATATGATGTATACTATGTGCTATATCCTTGTCAGATACAGGTATTAACAATTAAATGTCGTTAGTGAGAATATATAGGACAAGTTATGATATGCCTTATAGATATTCTAATATATCGGTATATATACCGGTATAATAAATATACCCATACTCATATGATATCTCAATGTCGGATATCAGAATTATGATATCTATACATTATGGCATAGTCATGGTACATAATCCATATTTTGCATATATGGAATACTTTAGTCATATTACTATATATCCCGATAATCGTATATCAAAATGGTACAGTAAGGAAGATCATCATGGGAATGACCTCCAAATGGGAAAGGAGAGCTCGTGAGAAGTATCTTACAATAGCGTAAATGCATAGATTGGCCAAAGTGGGACGAGGCAATAATAGTAAAGATGGCACAATTATTTAGACAAATATATAAAGTATATTAACTCTGTAATATAATCATTCGATATACATCTTAGGTGTATTTACACAGATATTGTGTATAATGCATTTACGTTATATAATGTGGTATGTATAACAATGTTAAATATTTGTGCCTATGTATGATTATATGGTACATAATCACATAACTATATGATCACAAGTATAACCGTTATAATACCATACAAACTTTATTAGCCTATATATACATCTCAATTGCCTATATTCACATATATTATTATTGGTAATTACAGTCCAATAATTAAGCTGGGAAAATAAATAGTAATAACACCAACCCTTTTCGACTAATATACACGAATGCCTACCACTTTAGACATTGATATTAGTGTCGACAGACAGACATATCCGTAAGATTGTAATGTTTGTATGGAATCCGATTATATCATACACTATCACTCCGCTGGTACTCTAAGCTCACAAGTATAGGGGTAATTAATTATCTCTTGATATTTTTTCAAATGAGTCTGCTTTTTTGGCTAGGAAGTAAACTGATACATATAAAAATATACTAATATGAGAGTTAAATTGGTATACATTAATCGTATATAATAGGCGATAGATTAGATAAGTAGATATTAGTACATATGTATTAATACATACCATAAGATGGTTATGTAGGTATTAATACAGTAAAATATTATGGGCCACCGTATTATATCAATTATATACGTATTAACCATTATGATATATAGTATTCTATATATATCAGATATTATATATATTATCCAAGTATTCTGAATTTGATATGTAAATATACATGTTGTGACAATAACATGTATATATTGTAAACTATTGTAGCCATAAATATGCCATATACTGATATAATTATGATTGACATACTATGACTATATAACTCACAATATATACTCTATACTCGGGAATATAGCTAATATTCACATATTATAAGGTAATACTAATTTGTATACTTATATGTCAAACTGTGTTATATATTGTCATGTCTAATTAAATATTAACTTATATATAGTTTGATATTATAATACCACAGGAAATATTCATATTAGGATATATTACTATACTGACGAAATAAATACCATGCCTTAAGACATGGTATACTACAAATATGGAATATTAGCTAATACGTATGTTTATGTAGTACCATGGAGAGGTAGGATTATCATGATATGTACATGTTTGTTACGATTAGTTTATTCTTAGCGATACAGTGGCATAATGGTTATCATTAATATATTTATCTCCATGGTAAATATACCGTATGTTAGTATAATATTGTAAGTACAAACAATAGAAATATAATAATATTTAAGAGATAGGGACATAATTATGTCTATAATATAGCAATATGTTGTACAGGTTAATAGTATGGTTATATAATGTTATGTATATATGGTCTATACTAATATATACTATCGCATCCAAGTACATGATAGTATGCGTGATGTGGTATCCAAAACAATTATATATTATCTGAGTATATTAATAATTGATATAATATATACTAAGCATATATTATGTTATACACAATTATCTGTTTTAAGTATACATTTTCAAGAAAGCCAACATACATATTATCATACGGGTATTATTGATTAGATGTTATATCCTGTACATAATAACACTACATACATAGTATGTACAAATTATGATACAGATTAAGGATATGGTCAGTATGTGATATATCCCTAAGTCGTCTAGATATATTTATTATACATAACATTATAGTTACATTTATTGTATTTATAACGGATTCAAATTAGTGAGTATATAATTTTATCCTAAGATATTAATATATACCATTTAGGATAAGTATACGTTAATAAAATTAGCCCTAATATAACTCTGAAATGTACGTTAATAAATTCGTTCTATACATGTAATTTTATAATCATAACCATGGAATATCCACATTATATTCTTGATTTGACTAATATCTGGTAATACATAATTTCCTTGAAAATACTTACCAGTTATGTATTATACATATCTACATATAATGGCACAGTTGGCCTTCAAGATACATAGCGTCACTATTTTCATACGGTCAATATGCCAGGCGGGTTGATGACTATAATACATATATCAATTTAGACATTAGTTGATTATGGGTATGAGATATTTAATTAGTGCAATATATAGCATAATATATATGGTTATACTCATGTAATAATACACAATTATAATTCTAATATGTTATAACATATTATTGATACCGAATATTATCCAATATACACTACAAAAAAGTGAGTTTCTTGTGACCAAACTTAGTGTCGACTTAAATTTGCTGACACTAAAAGTATACTTTTAGTGTCGGTAGAAGAAAGTCGACATTAGAAAAGCCATTTTTTGGATTCCTAGATATATGCCGACACTAGAGCTCATATCTTGTGTCGATCTTAAGTTGTCGACACAAGATGATAAATTGTCGACACTAGTAGGTGATTTTCTTGTGTCGGCTGCAGATGTCGACACTAAAATGTATACTTTCTAGGGGCGACCTTGGTGGTCGACACTAGAACGTATACTTTCTAGGGTCAGCCTTGTTGGTTGACACTAAAACGTATACTTTCTGGGGTCAACCTTGGTGGTCGACACTAGAACGTATACTTTTTGGGGTCAATCTTGGTGGTCGAATCACGTTTCGTTATTTTTTTATTGGAAACGATTAGTTATTTTTTATTATCTTTTAAATAGATAAATAAATTAAATGAGGTACAATGAATCTCAATTGGCAATTAAATAACGCTTAAACAAAAATATTCCATAGGAAAATTTCCCGGTTCCCGCGTGAACCCTCTCGTATCCCAACCCTGTCATATTCCAAGCCCTAAGTTAATTTCCCAACCCTCGTCTCAGGCCTTCCCCTCATCACAGCCATCTTCGGCCTCCCCCTCCTCATAGGCTCGATCGATCCGGGCCGTTCTACTTCATCAGCGGCGTCTCCGACCGCTGCTCGAAAGGGGAGAAGCTTGCTGTCGTCGTGCTGGCCAATCGTAGAAAGAAGAAGCCCATCCCTCCCCCTCCTCATCCACTGCCTCAGCCTCCTACCTCGTCCCCGCCCTCTGCATCCCACACGCAGTCTCCTTCGCAGGCTACCCTAATGCATTAGTCAAGAAGGACGATGATCAGGACGAAGAAGGTCAGTTCTCGCTCCCCCAAATGAAACCCTTATAATCTGCATTCACTTCAAAATTGTTTGTTTTTTGTAAGCTGGATTTTTTTCGCGGATCAGCGAGATTGCTAGGATTTTTGATCGTTTACCAATCGAATTTTGATGTGTGTTTGATTCCGCGTTAGAATTTTCGTATGAGTCGGGTCGGATTTAGATCTGTTGATTTGGGATCAGAGATTGTGGTGATGTATTCCTTGCTTGTTTCTTTAATATGGGGCTTAGGCGTGTAGATCTCGGAATTTTCACGGAAGTAGGAGCAATCTGCAAGTGACACTGTTGTTTAAGGGCAATTTGATTAGATTTTGATCGTTTCTCATTTCGTGATAGCAGAATACTCACTGTTTCTGGGGATTGAGAAAGGTGCGGTGCTTCAAGAAGCTAGGGTCTTTAATGATCCTCAATTTGATGCGAGAAGATGCTCCCAGGTTAATGATTTGAATATTCAATCTTCTTTTGGGGGTTCTGATATATCATTATACACATTTATTTATGTTTTGTCTTTCGGATCGTCCAGGTCATCACAAAACTCTTGTATTTGCTAACTCAAGGAGAAAGTTTTACCAAGGTAAGGGTTTTGACCTTACTGCATTTTTTTAATCTCTAGTCATGGTGGATTTTAATTATGAATTAAAAATTCGTAGGTCGAAGCCACAGAAGTATCTTTTGCTGTGACTAAACTGTTCCAATCGAAGGACACTGGATTGAGAAGAGTGGTTTATTTGATCATCAAAGAGATTTCACCTTCTGCCGATGAGGTTGGAATGATAATGAAGATTTTGTCACATTTTTTTAAAATATTGGAATTAGGTTGGTGGCTGGATGTTTATCATGTCTTTGTTTACTTACTCAAATTGAAAGATATCTGAAACAAGCCATTGTTGACAAGAACCACATTGTTGCTAGTGCTGCTCTTGTTAGTGGCATTCACTTGCTTCAGGTACCATCGAAGGCTTGCTGCTCAAGGCTTTTGGGTTTGGTATTTGGTTCGTCAACACCTAAGCTTTGTATTTTGAACAGACAAATCCAGAAATTGTGAAAAAGGTGGACCAATGAGGTTCAAGAAGCTGTTCAGTCAAGAGCTGCTCTTGTACAATTTCATGCACTGGCTCTTCTTCACCAGGTATGAATTGAGTTATTTCTATAGATGCCTCGACCAACCTGCAAAAATCATACATGCTTTGCAGAAAATGTGATTTTCTTTTTCTGCATTAACAACGCTGTAGAATCTTGCTTGCTAGTTACTGTTTGCTTGCACATACAAACTAAGTTTGAGTGACATAGTGCATTTGAAATAAATGATTTGAGAATAATGATATTTATTTCCTATTCATCTTATTACCTTTGTGTAAGGAAACCTTTGCACTTATCTTGGTACTTACATTGGAATAATTAATAATATATGACTTAATGTAGGTCGCGTCCTCCATTGAGGGAAAAAAATACATTTGTAATATATTTAAAAGACTTTTCTTAGTGACATTCAAGCAGCCAAGCACATGATTAACATGCACAATCAATTTACATAGAGAACCTTAGAGTTCGGATTAGTCCCTTTCTCTTCTATATTTTCCTTTTGCTTTCTCTTTTCCATTCAATTTCTTCTTTATTTCCTCTCTTTTTTTTCTTCGTTTTTTTTGTTGTGAGAAGGCCTTAGCTCTTATATTAGATAGAATTATATGACGATGGGTTCGCACTGAGAACATCACGCATGTTGGAACAGAGCTCAGATGTGGCGAATATTGTTCTCGGGTATGTTCTCCATGCGGTGGACTTGAGGTATCATGATGTGAGGGTGGCCTCCTCCTTTAGAAAAGTGAGCTGATCCCAAAATGGTCAGTGTTATTGCTGGAGAAATAACAAACAACAGTCTAGGGATCATAGTGGATCCCTCGGATATGCATTCTACAAAAGTTAAAGAGCCGCGGCATGTCATATATACCATCAAGGAGCACTTGAGCTCCAACTGACCCGGCTCATGAAATAGACCGGATGTCAAGGACATTGTTTTGGCATATGATAACTGATGTCTTTTGTATTTTAGAGCCATTCACTGTAATCTAGGAGCCATATAAACAGGCCTCAATTTTTTTTTACTTTTCAGCTGGCAAAGGAAGGAGAAAAGTTTCTGGATCCTACTTATGTTGTAAAAGGAATGGATGTATCTTTCAGTGGGATTTTAAGCTATATTGATGCAACTGCTACGAAGAAGCTAAAAAACAATGTATGCACACCCGCAGACCTCTGTTATTCATTACAGGTACTACCATTCTGCTCTTTACGTGAAGCTTTTTAAGTGAAGAGAAAAAAGCATTCTGTTTGTATACATTTTAATAGCTATGATATCCGCTTGGGGTCCTTCAAATTTAGTGTTCAGGAGATGGTTGATGGGGCAAAAATTGGTTCTAGAAGGTGCAAATTATTTCTTTCAAATTTAGTGTTCAGGAAATCATTGATGGGGGCACGATTTGGTTTTAGAAACTGAAAAACATTAAATAAACTTCCGAGAGTATTGCAGAGCTTCTTTTTAACTTGAAAGCATATTTTTCTTTCAGAAATGCAAAATGAACATAAAATGGTAGAAAATAATCATCAATTGTGAGCAAAATATTACACTATTTGTACTATTTCTTGCACAACTAGGTTATGAATATTTTTTAAAAATGCCAAGATATTTTGATGATTCATATATTCTCTTTTGATAGAGAACCAACTAAGAAATACTCTTATGTCAAGATGGAAGTGCCAGCCTATGAATCTCCCTTAATTATTGAATCAGCTTGCATGTGATGGAAGCTAAGTATTTTGAAGTAGGAATGATTATGCTTTTTCATAAGTTGTTATTCACACACATATGGGCGAAAAGTTTAGGAAAACAAAGGCAAGATGGAAGCGCCAGCATTATACATGCTACAACACTGATGATGATCGTAAAAGAAATAAACCTCCAGATTGTGTGATGGATGAATGGGTTGCTCTAATGCAAGTTTGGGTTACTCCCGAGGCGCAGGTATACAATATATTTGTGAAAGCAATAGAGGTAGATATAGATGATACCAACACTTAAAAGAAATAGAGGTAGATAGATAGAGATATCAACATTTTGTCCCCAAAATTGCTTGTTGAGGTAGGTAGCTTACTATTGTATATATATATTGGAATTGTGTAGGTTATATCTGAAAATAATGCCATAAATCGAAGTAAACAAGAAATCAAAAACATTGGAGGGACTAAAAGTGCAGCTTGCTACCGCTACGATCTGGTATCTAATTAAGCATATACTACATTTATTTCTAACTTCATTTCATATGGAAATAATTATTATGTTTTTTGTGAATAGAGTAAGACAAATGCTGTGGCACAATCAGATGGAGATATGTTCATCCATTTGCATTCACGCTCCAATAATGTGGCATCTGATCCAAAAGCGAAGGAGTTGATTGTATGTCAAGAAATATTTCGAACTTTAGTTGTATATTTCTCTTATATGCATATCATCAGGATTATGATTGCTTGTCTAAAATGCAGGATGAACTGCATGCGGTGGCAACAGAAAAGAAAGGAGGAATCCTACCCACGTCTATAGATGATGCTACATACAATCAGGTGATGCCTCCACAACATAGTGATCATCAACGTTCTTATGGACCTGGTGTGACAGCAAAGACTCGTTTTGGTTCTACTTCTACACAATCCAGTGGAACTACATCCTCTCAAATCATGTCCATGCAAATGCAATTAAAGGAATATCGTCAACGAGAACTTGCAAGAGAGGAAGAACATATGCAAAAAGATGAGGAATATTGGCGAAGAGAGGATGAACAGAAGAAAAGAGAGGATGAATATAGGCGAAGAGATGATGAACAACAGAGAAGAGAGGAGGAATATAGGCGAAGAGAGGAAGAACAAAAACAAATTATAGAGGAGAATTGAAAACGGGATTTAGTAAGGGATCTACAAATGCAACAAATTCGTGACATGTTACTAGAACTCCACTGCTAGGTACATATTTAATATTTATATTCCATATTTACTGTTTTTTGACATGTTACTAGAACTCTTATAATAACATGTGTGTTTTTTAACTTATTTTCATATACTTTGTTTGTTTGTAGGGTTAGAGGTATAGATGATTTGAATATATTTTTTTGTACATATGCTTAACACGAGGATGCTCCAGAGAACTTGAAGATACTTTTTGGTGATATAAGGGCAAGGAGAGATGATACATTAAAGGTTGAAGATACTTTTTGGTGAATACAAGGGCAAGAAGATACTTTTTGGTCAATGCTTGTATTTTTTTTGTGAAAAATAATGTTGGAACTATTTTGATTAAGAGAATGTTTGCATAATGCACGTAATGAATACTCTCTACTTTCATTTATCCATTTTATTGTTTCATTTTTATTTATGAACATGGATTTGAAAAAAATATGAATTTGAAATTGCCTAGCTTCGGAAATTAGCTTTTGCGGAAAAAGATTTTTCGTGTCGACAAATTAGGAACTAGTGTCAATAATCAGTTATCTCGAATCTCTTTTTTGTGTCGGTTTTTGTGGACACTAGATGTCATATGCTTTAGTGCCGATTTATTTCCACACAAGAATACTTGTTCTAGTGTCTACTTGTTATGTCACTAGAACCTTACTCTAGTGTCGACTTGTTCCATCACTAGAACCTAACTCTAGTGTCGACTTGTTCCGTCACTAAAACAGTACTATAGTGTCGACTTATTTCGACACTAGAACAGTACTCTTGTGTCGACATTATTCGTCACTAGAATGTTACTCTAATGTCGACTTAATCTGTCACAAAAACCTATGTTGTTGTGTCGATCTCAATGTCGACACTAAAACCCGGTTTTACTTCTAGAGACGCCCCTTTAGGTGACGGTCCGTCACTAGAAAAAAACCGACACTAGAACCATATAGTGTCGGTTTTTTTACCCTTTTAGTGTCGAAATTATTGGACACTAGAAACGCTTTTTTTTGTAGTGATAATACTAAATTCGGGTATGTGTAATATATATTATTACGGATATCTGTATTATCAGTAATAATCACTAACATATACTTAGATATATGTATACAACTATGAATATATATCATGTAATTTAGTATACTATATTATACATAGACATGTACGTACTTATTGGTTATTTAGGGTATCTATTGGAATAAATGTCACGCCCCGCTTCCCAAACTACGGAAGCGTGACTAAAGCCCGCTTAGGCCGGAGCTGAGAAGCTCGGACCCAATAAGTGTCTGTGTGGTACTCCAAGACGAAGGAACAGGTCCCTGCAGGTTAGTACGGAACAACAAAAGTACTGAGAGAGAAACATTCATTTTATTCCAAAACAACAATCTAGAAGTACTGAGAGTCTAACAAAAGCCTAACACGGCTACAACAACTGAAAGTAAACTACTGGTGCAAGCACCCAACCTAGACAGAAAATAAACGGTGCTACGCACCCAACTAAACTGCAGTGAGACCTCTGGATCAGCAACGTGAAGTCCTCTAGCTCTGGTCCTCCTCGGGCAGTGGCGTAACAAGGAATTTTTTTTGCACTGGGCGAAAATAAAGATGATGTAAAGAATATTTTTTATAAAAATACCAAATCAAAAAAAAAATTAATCGCTAACATGCTTTGATTATTTATTAATAATAGCTACAAGTTAATATTATACATATTTTTAAACTATGATATATAACATGTAAAATGTGTATTTAAGTTGACAAAATTGTATCATACATATATACATGCATGCCTCTGAAAATAATATTTGATAAACCAAATAATAGTTGAAGATTATTTTTTTACTTAATACAACATACACAAGCATATGGAAATAATAATTGATATAGAATTTTTTTACATTAAGTTAGAGGTAGAGAAGAGCGAGAGTTAGAGAGAAAGAGTTAGAGAAGTGAGAGATAATGAGAGAGAGGACAAAGTTAGAAAGATATGATGATTATACATAATAATAAACTTTATTTTTTTCTTGCCCCTTGCTCCCAAAGGCAAGTTGTGCACAGTTATGTCCATGCATGTTGTATTAGCATAAGAATCAAAATCAAATCTAACACACAAAATTGACTTATAGTAAATTCATAATTATTGTCTGTAAATTTTTTTTACAAAATAAGAATTTTCTTAACTGGAATCTGATTCCAAGCACCTCGACCATAAAGACAAGGTAGTAGTGTAAGAGATTTTTTAAAGAAATAAACCATTATTCTATGTTAAAATTATCTACGAAATTCTTCGCTTGGAATCAAACCGATAATCTGATTCCATACAACTAGGCTATAAAGGACAAGGTAGAAGTGCAAGAAATTTTTTAAAGAAATATATCATTATTGTATGTAAAAATTGTCTTCATAATTATTGTATGTAAAAATTTTTACGAAATAAGAATTTTCTTAACTGAAAATCAATCTGATAATCTGATTCCATGCGCCTCGGCTATAAAGACAAGGTAGTAGTGTAAGAGATTTTTTAATAGAAATAAACCATTATTCTATGTTAAAATTATATACGAAATAAGAATTTTCTTCACCTTGGAATCAAAATGATAAGCTGATTCCATACACCTAGGCTATAAAAGACAAGGTAGAAGTGTAAATTTTTTTAAGAAATAAATCATTACTGTATGTAAAAATTGTCTTTACTGGGGATTGAACCCATCACCTAAGATCCAACGCACAAAGACCAACCCATTGGGGTATAAAGAGCTGGTGTAAATGAAAACTAATAATTTGTTTTTTGCTTTCTTGCCCTGGGCAGCTGCCCAGGGCAGCTACCACATGGTTCTGCCCCTGTCCTCGGGCACGTACTCTGGGTCGGCGTCCTCAGGCTCTACGTATTCTGGCAGGTCCGCATCGTCAACGTACTCCGGCTTAACACCTGACGTACAGCACCCAAAAGAAAGGAACTGTACGTCAGGTAAAGTCTACAAAAGAGGATTAGACTCTATTGCAAGTGTACTGGAATTTTAAGCAACGATTTACTGGTTGATTATCATACTTGGGTTATAACATAGTAATAAAAGAAGGTAAACGGAGCAGGAAAGGTAAAAGGCGTCAAGCAGTAGTCGTAGCGTGTGCTACCAACTACGGGACTAACCTAAGAGGGATGGGACAAGACAAGACGGGACAAGACACGTGTGACACGAAGGGTTCACGCCTTACGGTTCGAGGGGGATCAGACCCTCTCCCCGTGCGCATGCTCAACCCTACCCCAACCTAGGAACTCAAGACAAGAAGGTACAGGGATCACTCCCGCTAGGGAAGCATCCGAAACGCCCGCATGCTTTTTGTATAACAGGGATCACTCTCGCGTGGAGAGCATTCGAAACGCCCGGAGGGTTTTTGTGTAACAAGGATCACTCTCGCGTGGAGAGCATCCGAAACGCCCGGAGACTTTTTGTGTAACAGTACACGACACGCAAGGAATTGTTATTCTAGGGGGTCCACACGCACGCACACACAGGAAAAACCCTAAAGTGTCAAATGATGTTGTTGTTGCGCTTAGACTTCGTCGTCAAGTCTAAGCCGTCAAGGGGCGCCACGGACGCTATCATTTCACGTCCGGTTCTCTTTGTTCACATTTAACAATTCTAAGAGTGTAAGGCCTAGACACGGCCGAAGGTACAAGTGAGTACACTTGCCTGCGGTGGCAAGTGTGTTGTCCGTCCGGAGCGTCCCGTCCAAGCGTCTCGTCTGCGGTAGTCCGTCTGAAACAGGGTCACGGCGATGGTGTCAGGTCGCGTTTTCAACAAATCCTATTAGGGTTTGTTTTTAAAATTGACGGGACTACCCTATCAGTCAAAAAGTCACGTTTTGATGTTTTTTGTTCAGTTTAGATCGACGTCTACCCTATGTGCACTGAAAAATAGTCCGTTCGTCGATCTTCCTACGGTGGGCAATCATTTTACAGATGCTGAAATTAAATTTAGTTCAAGTTGTCCAATTTTAGTTTAGGGTTTGATTGAACTATGGTGGGGGTTCGCTACGAGTTTAGGGGACCAACCTCTCCGGTGTTTGACGTAGAAAGGAAGTAGGGTCTGAACGGTGGGATCTCCTCGTCGTCTACGACGTCTCGGCTATGGGTAGCATAACCAGAAATGTTCTGACAGTGAACTGGAAGTGAGGGCAGCGAGCGGGGATTGAGGACATCGAAGACGAGCCCGGTAGCGGTCCGTAAGAGGCGTATGCGGTGTCGAGGGGCCGCTGAACAACAAGTACGGATAGACAATGGCCAAGGGGGCCAAAACAGCGAGCAACGGATGCAAAACAACGAGACAGAGGCAAAACTTCGTCTCAACATCGCTCGGAGGCTGGCCGTGGGGTTTTCCGACTCGGGGAGGCTATCGACGGGGTGCTTCCGACCTGGAGGGGTGGTCGGTCAGATCTGGGGCCGCTGTGCGTCACTTGCGGCGGAGCAGCGCCCGAAAAAAACAGCGGTAGCAGCTGTGGGCTGCTGTCATCGATGCTGCAGTGGAAAACAGCCGCCGGCGGGGTGGTTTCAGGCGGCCGAGGGCGGTTGAGGGAAGTGTCGACGGTTGGGGGTTTGTCGACGGTGACTGGGGGCTCTGGCGGTGACTTGAATGGACTGCGACGGCAGAAAAATGCACAGCAGCCGTGAGCTGCTGTGTGGCGGTCTTGGGCATGCTGCGGTGGTGGACGGTGGCCCTGCGGCGGTCGAGGGTTGCAGCAGCGCCGGCGGGGGGCTTGAGAGCGAGGGAGAGAAGGAGGTGCGAGAGGGAGAGGGAGATATCACGGGGTGGGGGGTTTAGCTTTGGTGGCGGCTGAAAAATTTGATACCCTAGGTT
This sequence comes from Scilla litardierei, assembly GCA_030789695.1. Lineage (NCBI taxonomy): Eukaryota > Viridiplantae > Streptophyta > Magnoliopsida > Asparagales > Asparagaceae > Scilla > Scilla litardierei. Next base: position 67,032,447 of record CM061137.1, on the reverse strand, counting down.
AAAATGTGAGGGTGAGTAGGTAGGGTTTGATTTGATTATAAAATGAAAGTTAGCTTAGTACCTATAGGTTTTAATAATATTGTGGGTGAGAGAGAGAGATAGGAGAGGTGGAAATAGGGAGAATGGAAGGTGCAAATAAAAGATGAAATCAATCTCCTTTGACACGCATGAGTATCCCTAGGGATTTCATTAGATCTGATTTCAAATTAAAATTTGAATTGGTTAAGGCTAATCAACGGTTGGGATTTAATTAGGGGATAAGTCCCGCTACGGGCATCGGAAAAATAATCCGAAAATACCGGGACGATCGTGGAGATGAGAAGTACAGGGTTACAGAGTCCAATTACGTGCTACACCTACCAAAATTTAATGTAAAATCAGGAACTGAGTATTAAGGCCAAAAGACCAAAACGCCCTTCCATTCAAAGTCGTTTTGCGAGAAAACGAGCCATGAAATGACGTTCCCAAAAATTTCTATAAAATTCTATACTTCCATACGGTCACAACAACATATCACAGCGTATATACCGAAACCAAGAAAGAGCCAAAGAAAATACGTGCACGAAAAACTACGTGCACGCAGAAAATCCATAAAGTCGGAAAGCGGCCGTTACAATAAACTACCATTAATTTATAATTGTGATATGAAGATGGGTATATCCATATATATCATGACCATGATACTCCAAATACTTATGTTATGATAGTATATAGTATGTGTAAGCTATTGAAATCATGTCGATATATTATATTGTACCTACATTATGGATAGTTAACTAAGGTAACTATAATATGATATGACATGGCTAATAATTATTTTGTCGTGTATTATGTAATATTATATATTCTATACGTTATTTGTAATCGATATAATGTTAAGATATGTATCTATACTATATAATTTATTCGTATATATCATTAATATAATGTAATGTCCGTAATAGGATAACTACATATTAATATTTGGACCTACTTACAGGTATCGTCAATATATCGATATACATTATTATCCCACCATATACTGCCTGTATGTAAGTACGGTAAATAAATTACAATTTATGGCTTACATATAAATTAACACAATATATCTAATAATATAACCTGATAATGTCTATTAATTAATATCTATTATCTTGTATATTGATAATACATGTTATAACCTTTGCCTATATTTCAAGGTATGTTCAATATATAGGTAATTTGATATAGATTATCTTTATATATTATATAGTATATTTAGTGTTATAAAGGTTTAATGTATTTATGATAGTATATTGTCCATAATATTGGTACACTAGTAACACATGTAATATGTTATATTATAAGTGATCCTCGATGGTGTCATAACTACATAATATTATAGACGCCTGCATATGTATCTTACATGGTATAATAACATTGTACACCAATAACATATTTGATAGTCATATATCTATGATGATATATTATTACATATATAAATGGTTATACGATATGTCCCCATACAGTATAAATAATGATATAATTATGGCAAACTATCTGGACGAGGGTAACCATATTATAAGTAAAAAAATAATGGGGACATAAGGAGTTGTCTCTAGCATCATATAAGCACGTATCTGCCAGCAATATACAAATAATTTAGTTACGTAATTTTGGCTAAATTTCTGCACAAATATTTACACGTATTTGGCCATACAATTTAAAAGTGAGGAGATCAAAAGTGATTAAATATATAGCTGATATTATTTACAAATATCATAATATACTATGTATTTAACACACCATATATAGTCACCATATATTATAACCATATATTGGATATAGATAATATGAACTAGGAATATTATCTAGAAGTATTAGGGTATATATTTGTAACCAATTAGGAATACATACAATCAATAACAGATATAATAATTGGTTGATACAAATTTTATCATAATATATCATTAACCACTAAATGAGTATATACACTACAATCTTGTATATATATATATATATATATATATAATGTACCCAATATATATTCCGACATATTAATACTCATGGACAAATATGTATTATATGGTTATAATATATATGGTGACTATATATGGTGTGTTAAATACATAGTATATTATGATATTTGTAAATAATATCAGCTATATATTTAATCACTTTTGATCTCCTCACTTTTAAATTGTATAGCCAAATACGTGTAAATATTTGTGCATTTATATAACATGATAAATATTATTATAATTATATATACATGTAATTGATATACATATTAATTGGTACCCTATAGTACATAATAATAGTTAGTTACGGTATAAAATACGTCACTATGGCTTATACATGAGTTGTCTATACCACCTGTTTATGGATATATGGGTATATTAAGCTATACAAGATAATGGCAAATAGGATATACATTATATTAACCTGATATATTCTTTCTATATTTACATCATATGCACACTAATGGTGATCTGTGCAGACACCGTCCTCATACTAAACATGGTATACCATGGAATGTCATACAAACCTATGGCTAAATATATAATGAATAGCATATTGTGAATTTGTACTGTTATACATATTTGATATATATTGACTAGTATCCATATTTAATGAGACAAATATCAGCATATCATATGTCCGTGCAAGATATAGGTCCTTGCTTTACATGAATATATTTGGATATAGTATATATGTGAAATATGTATTTATGATAAAATACAGGATATATATGGACTATTATTCTCATGTGTAATGATATGTATACATCATTTTAGAAGTACGCATTTATTTTGGTGTATCCATTGGGTACTATATTGATAATAGGCATATCTAGTGTATAATGTGGATATGCTAGTACCATTATATGACATGATGTTATGTATTAATTTAATCAACAATATTAATACTATATATGTATGTATAACTCGTATAATACTGGCATTATTTAATTGTCAGGTATACTATAATAATGAGGTATAGTATATTAAATAAAATTAGTGGGCAATTGAAGATTATGTGCATTAACCATTATGAATTTATATTCCATAGTATATACAAGAGTACATAGGTTATTTGATTATATATACTCGGATAAGATATTAGCATTACTCAGCTTGGATGGTTCTGATATGGATCTTATAATTGTATAATCATGTATACCATACCCGATATCCATAATTGATATTGTCGTATATCTAAACTATACGCTATAATTGATCCTACATGGCACCTTAATATAATACTCATATATAATCATATATATCCTGATATATAATTTAACCTATTTATATAATAATTACAACCTTATAATATATGTAATTATCAAGCCACTACATATTCCTTGGCAATGAACATTACTATATACCCATAAATATTGTAATGGACAAAAGGCCGTTACTAGTGATTTTGTCGCAAATCAATCGTAATTTTGATCATATAGACTCCACGCCCTCGATCTACATACCGGGGAAGAGCTTCCCCACACTCGCCTTTGCCCTCTTGAAAAGGGAGGGAATATCTGTCAGATCAGTTTAGGATTTAATGTCCTAGAATACTAATATTGTACACATGTAATCTCATATCGTTATAAAATGATTAGTTATTATTTGTTAATACTAACTAGTATCTGGTAATATATATTATGTTAATATATATATATATATAAAGTAGTTATAATATTTAATTTATTAATGTACAGTAATACCAAGTAATCCTCACTTATCATAAATTAAGCCGTATTATGTCTACCGGTAATTATAGTGCTGGATCCGTTGATGTTATGTCTAATTTATACTATTTTACAGTATATACTTTACTCATTTCTATATATAAATTACATATTACATGATGCATAGGTATATGATATTTATGGATATAATATATATTTCATAGCTATATCTGATGTATCATACCGGTACTATTCAGCTTCGGTGTTCCTTACGTGTTTCGACATACGGTACAATAAAAACCGGACATATATCAATTATGGATAAATCCAACAGCTAATAGTACCGTGGATTGTTAAAGGGAAATGGAACACACATTTATACATAAACTTAGGGTGTTGTACAGTATAGTTATAAATACATCTTATACAAGGGTATAACTGATTATCGAGGTATACAAATTTCAGTATATATATACCAGTATAGTAATATATAGCATATTGATATACGTCTATAATAAGGTAATTATATGTATAGGCCATATAACTTTGATTGATATTGGTATACTGGTATACAGATATGTCAATTATAGTATACTAATATATTATAAATATATTAATAACCATTTATATGTGTAATTAGTCCATATGATTAAGAATATCCCTGAGTTATAAAAGCTTGACACAATACAGATGCACCAATATCATTATAGTTATAATAGTATCTGTTTACACCATAATATTGTATACATGTATCATATATTATTATAACTATATATATAATGTGGTTAACATTCATAAGTTTTCTCATACATATGGCTTGTTGGCCCTAACCTAGTTTTATATTCCTCAGCTAGGTGATGCAGGAGTAAACGTGAACGGTATATTATTACAAATCATCTATATTAAGTACTTCAAATATCTTATACTACTATCCTTGTTAATAATTGTGATGTATATACGCATTATGTATGGTAATGTGACTATATAACTATATAATGTGACTAATAGCCATTACTATAGTTATCCAATGTGATATCATAATTTACGTATAATATCCATTTAGTATATATCTTCGTATAATTTAGTATGTACAGGTATATAGTTACACATATTTGTATAGATATTACATATCTAGTACTATACTTGGTACTAATGTGTGGTTGATTGGTTGGCTGATTTGGGTTGTGGATCGGAACCCCTAGACGATGGTCACCACGAGCAGCATAGTTTGTGACTTAGATACTGATGTACCCGAGTCTGGGTTACACTAATTTTGTTATCCAAACTAGGGGTGACCGTGGTGATACGTTTATAGTTATAATGCACTATATATTTGAGTACATCAGTATCTAAGTCACAAACTATGCTGCTCGTGGTGTATCCTTAAACGTATTGTAAGGGTAACCCAGACTCGGTTATATACTATCATAGAGTTTGTTATCATTATACTGATATAAGAATTTATGAATTAATATAAATATTCAAATACATAATTGGCATAGTGGATATAATCAGACATAGTTCAATAGACATTATTACGATAAATTCCAATATAAGTATACATGTAATATATGTAACATATTAGGTCTATAATAGTATGTATAATACCAGATATATGCCACTAGGTATATATATAAATGTGGTCATAGGCATTGTATTGTGAAATTATCATATTTATATTAATTATGATAAACAGATACCCTATTATAATACATATAATAGGATTATGACTATAGCGTACAATAAGAATTGATTTATATACACTATTTATATTACGATCTTAGTAGTATCATGCTTATCAAATATCATAGTATAATCCCTATATTTACTTTTTAATATTTGAAATAGCCAGAAATTATATGTCGAAATATTGTGGTATATGTTGTAATATAACACTTTAAATATTTTTGCCAAACCACATACAAGTCAACACTAGCTAATTTACTAAGGATAACTGCAAGACTGTGCATTGGGTATTTACCTTATGCCAATAAACTTTGCCGTACCACAATCCTCAGAATAATCATGCTCGTGATTCGTCAACTAGTGATTAATTACTGGATCTAACGATGGCAATAAGCGTGTATAGGTAACACTATCTATTCACGTGTCGAACACACTCATCCCCGGTCCAATTTACTTTCTAATGTATCACCCCAATATCTCTCTATATCTCAACCGTCATCTCCAGATATGATTTAAATTAGTTCATTTTATTTGGCCTCTTCTTACCATCAATATAATTGGGAGTAGTATACTATAATAATACCAATTATTGTATACCTACTATCCATAAAGATGACATATAGATCAAATGATTGGTATATTAAACCACTATATTGGTAACATATGTCATTACACTATCCGAATTATATATTATATATCATGTCATATATTAGTGTACATATTGGATATATAACGTATGGTATTAAGAATACTAGTTATCTTTGAAACAATATCATAACCGACTTTCTGTAATTATATATATATATATATATATATATATATATATATATATATCCATACATATATTTGGTTATACATGGATGCGATCATGATACATTAAACAATATCATATCCGTTATAAGTATATCCAATAATAACTTGTATCGTATATTATTGTGACAAATTGGATATCACATATATTAAATATAGTGCTACGTGCAATGTATGGTATATGATATAATACTTGTCATCATGAAATCATTCATGGTAAATATAGCTCTTTACCATTTTTGCATTTATAAGTTACTAATATGCCCTAATATATTATTAAATTAAAATATGAAATTAGCTGATAATACTTTAATAATGATATCATATGGCAATAATGTTTATGATCATATAAATATATCCATAATAATATGTCAATACACGATATAACTTATATATCATTTATAATCCATAATAACTATAATTAGCATACGGCAATTATAACATACATATGGTTAAATAATGGGTAAATTATACTAGTATGAGATTTAATAATTATAAAGGTAATAACATATTTACATAATATAAATTAATAACTGTGAATTGGCATTTGAATATGTATACAATTTCATACTAATAAATATACATTATACACTTATAGATTTATTAATTTATTAATTTATCACAAACTCCATATCTAACAATACTAATACACCCTATAAATAGATATATGGCATAGAAAGATCCTAACCAGTGGGTAAATACTACGAGATAATATATTGTAGCTAGATTCTCAAATTAATAAAGCCATTATTATATACACATTAAGGTATAATGACTTACCCCTAACTATAATATATACTATATTGTACATGTCCAGGTATATCTAGCTACAATATCCAGTATATAATATGTATAATCAAATAGCTTGACGGATAGTATATAACATTTATTAATAATTTACATATATTGTAATTACATTGGTTTGTATTAAATATGATATATAATTATTATAGGATACTGTATACAGACTGGTAATTACACAAGTCTATAATTATGATAATGTTATACATATGATAACTACATATATAATTATATTAAAATAATGGGTTTAATACTGAAATACATATTACCCATACTCATACCATAGGGATATCCAATATTTATATTATGATATATTCTGATATATCGATTACGAGGTAACTAAGTATATATACATACCATTTAGTATTAATCCATACAACAAGTAAATATGGTTGTATTATATATTGATATGTATATAACATATATGATGGTAATATAATATATTACTTGATTATATAGTTATACGGTATTAATACAAATATTAATTATATAACTTATAAATACGCTAATAACTATATTAGATTGAGTATATACACATATTAGATATACTAACAGATATCAATCGTGAATGGTACATGTATGATATATATATATATATATATATATATATATATATATATATATATATATATATATATATATATATATAGAATAATGGGTATCATACGCCATATGAGAGCCTCTCTCATACTCCCTCTCACATAAAACACCCAAGTACAAGCCCACATGGGCTTGTACTTGGTTGTACTTGGGTGCTTTATGTGAGAGGGAGTATGAGAGAGGCTCTCATATGGCGTATGATACCCATTAATCCCATATATATATCTCTCTCTATATATACATACATATATATATATATATATACATACATACATACATACATACATACATACATACATACATACATATATATATATATATATATGATATGTTATTGTTATGTAACCATACTTTGATTATAACATAACCATGGATATGGTATAATACTACATAGCTAGTTATATATCCATATATTAGGGACTATTTAATATACTCGGTATATAAGATTAAGATGACAGAATCCATAAGCAGTATCAATAAATATTATAATATATATTGGTATATATAGGTTGATTAAATAATAGAGGTTAGCCAAGGCATAAGCTCTGTTGCAACTTGTAACGATATCGGTAAAAATCCACGATGTTATATCATTACAGTTAATTTGAATTCTAATCCATAGTACTAACAGTTACAAAATTCTTATGATGTCCATAATCGCAAAATGACATAATCATGGCCATTGCTTTGGACTATATATGTGCACAACTGAGATAAGTGTAACTTTGGACTATTCTCGGAGGTGATGCCACTCTTGTTGCTCAAAATGGACATTGTCAATGAACTTCTTCAACGCGCATGGTTGTATTGTTCGATATACCATATAATATATGACTATACATTGGGTATTATCAGTTAAAATATATGGAATAGTAGTTAGGATTGGTGTAACTACTTTATAATCATACCCGTTATATACGTACCAAAGTACGTAAAGAATATATATGCCATATATCTTTATGTTGACGATACAGAATATCATTTACTAAAATGTAGGAGAAGGCTATGAAATACACTCATGCCATATATACATACTATTTAATATGTACTTATATATTTAATAAGTTGGTTATATATGATATGTATCATGTTATTATATTTATAGATAAAGCTATGATTGGGTATATAATACAAGTATTATACCATATTATTGTTAATAATGATAGCTTATAATTTATGCATATCATATGACAAAATTCCATCTATCTCATTATATGCCTAATATATTATATGTTACCATATTTCATAGTATCATTATTATAATACTACCACATATACCCTATTGTCATATAGTATTACCCTACTATTATGATATGAATGGGTAATAGAGTAGGTGAAGTCTCCTTTTCTGTAGTATATATATGGAAAGTCTGTGAAATAGTTAGACTGGAGACTAGCCATGGAGCTCTTATAAATATCTATGGGATAGACCGGGACTATATGATACCAGCCATTTTCATGTTAGGCCATACAGATCATTATCACTACATAAATATTGATATTATACATTGTAATTGAATACATTAATAGTACTTAACACGCTAATATCTCTTGTCCATTATAACCAACCTTATAATACTGGGGTCTAAACTTACCATATATATATCCTAAAAATGTATGGATATGTTATACAGGCATTTACCTTATAAATCCGGTTGATAGTCGAAAGGCAGTGTAGACATTAGTTGCACAATCGAACAGTTGGTCCACTTGGTAATGCTAACCGAGTCGAATAAATGGCTGACGTGATGCGTTGGACCGTGTGGATGAAAGGTTGGTTCGATCGTGCCTGCCAACTGTTCGATTCATATTCTTCGACTTAACTTATTCATTTATTCTGCAGGGATGTCTGGTCTGGAATACTAAGTGGACCCCGCGCTGAGGGAGGGAGTTAAAGCTTCCATTAGAGAGGCTGATGTTATTACGGGGAATGCACTGGTTGTAGGTAACATATTATAGCCATATGGGTATGAGTATTATTTACAAGATATCGATTCATTGTACCAACATATTGATAAATTTACCATCTCTCATATGTATGCTAGTATTTAATATTTGGACAGTATACTACAGACGAGATATAAATGTAAAAACCAATAATACTGGAGTATTAGTATAAAAATATAAATGTATATCAGATAGTAGAATTTGGGTTTTGTATATCCAGGATTCTAGTGAATAATATTGCTGTGTATGCTAGGTATAATATCATATAAGTATGTATACAATATCAATCAATAGATAAATGTACTCGATATATACAACTGATACCATTAATACTACATTATATGCCTGTTCGCTTGACTCGGTAATACCTTACTCTGAGTGATGGGTATCTGGTTGCTAGCATGATTTAGGTGGGTATGCGGATATCGCAGCCGGATCTGTACCCGCGCACTAACAATGGCCCCCATCATTCGTGCCATAGAAACTGCGCTGATTGAGACCGAATGATAGAATTATGATAATTGGTGATATAAGTTATAAAGTTGGTAACTGTCATTAGATTGTTTGTATATCCAATATTATCATGGGTTTTAGTATATAATAAATAATGTCATGAAGAGTAAAGCTACCCGACCTCCCCCTCAATATCCACAGAGGCTAGCCCTAGCTAAGATGGAGAAGAAATACTCCAAGTTTACGGAGTTATTGAAGGGAATCCAGTTGAACATCCCATTCATGGACGCTATCCCAGAGATCCCAATTTATGTATACTCTCCTACGACTTTATCTTCTAGGAGCTCCAAATAGCTAGCTCCTTCTTCACGAACATGCTCCCTCATAGGTTTCTGCAGCCTGAATTGGGCTTCAATGTTACCCACGTTCAATGAGAGTTACATATTTATTAAGTAGTATGAGTTGACATCGTATTCCATCGACCGAGTAATATATCTTATCTAAATTATATGTATACTCTGATATCTGGTAATCTTACATAGTATAATGGTAACATATTCTCATGTCATACTTTCAAACTAACTATAGTCAGATACATAAGGGTTAGTAGGGCTATTCACCGACAATATCTTGCCCTGTATATATTATATAAGTATATCAATTAGTGATATCGGTAACTTAACACAGCTACGGGAATTAGGGTACGTGTTTAGTATTGATATCTATATCTAGGAATTATTTGATGTCTTAGGTTATACATTTTAATATCATATACTTATCATTAGTACTGATATCATCTGGTACAGTATACTTCCAAATCTTAGATGCGAAATATCTAAGAACTAATAAACATATATAGTTATAAATTATATGTATGATACCATCATATAAAATAGCTCAGGTAATCATCTGAATATTAAGTAAAGTGGCTAACATATTGATAATAAGCGATATACATAATTCTGAATATAGGATATAGATAATATATCATATATATGATGTTTCATACTCCACTAATATAGCTAGATATTATACACATATTACATGTAACTAGACTCATATGACTTGGACAGTATACACATATGGGTATAATGATATTTGTCACATAATCAAATATACCCTATTGCTAGATATTAATTCATTAACCAGGTAATGGATATTATGTAGTTTCATATATGTAACTTGGATAATATATGTATAAGTATACAATAATAGTTATAGGATGCATAATAATTAAAATAAACATACACATGCAAATCATGATATACTGTTCCTACAATTATGATATGCTTGCCAGTTGATACTATTTTATATGATTGAAGTAACCATATAACATGGGAACACAGAATGGATTTAAGTATATGTTATCCCTTCAACATGTTATACACACTAGAACGGGTACATATGGTGTCAAGGATATGTCACAAATCATTGGATATGTTGCAAATATATGTATACTTTTCTTACTAGCTCACTAAGTATATCCTATTCAAATATAATATGTCCTAGTAAATGCATCTGAAAATAACTTGTCATCATTTTCATGGGTATAGGTTACATCTGATAATCATACCTGGAGTGATTAATCTAGATGAGTGCAGTACCCGATCGGATTGATATACATGCGAAATATAATCATCTATACACTACAATATTATAATTTACTAAAAGACCATTACGTAAAATTTATTGGATTGTGTTATGCGACAATAGTAAGCAAGTAAGACATTAGCTCTGGTTATTTCCTGCCACAAATTATAGGTAAACAATTTTGTGACTCCAAGCTTGTAGGGTTATAAATATCAGATCGAGATCTGTTATCGGGTATTTTCAAGTCCCAGATTTATAGTCCTTGCCAAGCAAAATTCTCTTCATATCCCTATCATAGACCCATCATAGACCTGGCAGCGTTATGGAGGACATGACAAGAAGTCTGATTCAGATGTATATCATCTAACAAGACGGTCCTTAAAATCATGCATACACAATTCAAACACATGTATTTATTCTTTGTAAGGCAAATTGTGCTCATATATTTCATTCACTAGATATGTCATAATGTATTAGGGTATCTTTATTATATATATCATATGGCAATATTACAACATATATAAGTTAATGGCACTGTTATGATACATACATGTTTGTAGTATGGTGGTGGTATGGTCATGCTCGGCCGAGTCGGCCTCCTCAGGATCTCTGAAAATTCCAGTAACTTGGGACTCACTATAAATTTACCATAAGTTATAACATATCCGACTATTGGATCAAATTGGATAGTAAATATACTACATGCTTATACAATAATTCTATAATTTCATATTAATGATATCATAAGTAGTACTATATAATGGTACACACTATGCTTTATATTTATCATAGACACAATTATAAAATTCGCTAATATATTATATACAATATCCAATAATTACTATAATGGATATCCATATGTCCCAATGATATGTATATAATAGGACCCCAAATATATATAGTGAATGACACATAATTTGCCAATTATTTTATTATATAAATATGTAAGTAACACAATTACTATAATACCAACCATTATTAATCTATTTCCATACAATTTAATATATGTTATCTAATACCATAGTATACTTACATATTATTGTATATGATAGATGTCCTATTATCGTCAATATACCATATCGAGATTGAAATCCCTTGCTCGTTTAGGAGATTACTACTTTCAAGGATCTGCATGGTACAAGAAAATTTATCTATATAAACATGGTCATACATAATTAAAGATACATCTTTGCCTATAAAATGACATATTGATAGTACATTGTATATCTCTCATAAAACATTTAACGTGTAGGATAGTACTGTATATATACTATTTGAATATCTAATGAGTATATCTGATACTTTACATATAGGTATATGTTGGATATTATAACATATGCTAAATTATATACACATGGTTGGTCATGGCAATGAGAGATAATAGAAGCGGGTTTCCTCCTTGGGGATGCACCGCCTAATGATTCCATCTTGGCATGATTTATAGAGATATGAATCGTCCCAGAAGTAACGTTTGACGTCACTCAAAAACTTCCGTACATATCCCCAAGGATACTAGGCAAACATTAGGCCTCTTACATTTGTTTTTAAGTGACCCGATACATGTGACTATATAATATCCCTTATATATTGACTTTTATTTAGTAATAGGAACATTTGGAGTTCAATTAGGTATACTAAAATTGTTTAACACATTTTAAGCAACTGTAAATACACGCACGCAGGAGCCTTGAAGGATACTAATATGAAATGTCTGCCCACCAGTAACTCTAAACATATTCACGTGCCTACGATAATGTTATTGATACCCAATATTATGCATATTATAGATTATTCCATATTATTATACTTCTAATAGTGTATTGAAATGATAATATTGGGATAATTATTAAATACGTTATACACAGAAAGTACTATACAATATCATAAATTCAGACATATATATCTAATACTATTAATATCTATATATCATAGTGGTATTCATGTTTATAATATCCCAAATAATATAGTAGTACAGGATATTACCGTATTTAGGACGATATCACTGGTTAATATGGCGGGTATGTTATGTATTATGGATATGTACTATTTAAATATGTTATATAGTTATAACTACATGTATTATAATATTATAAGTATTAAAAATGAGTTCAAGATACCACACCCAAAATGTGGATTGGTTATAGTTGAATCTCTTAAATGTTCTCCTTATATATCCTAGGATTAACAGTATGCTCTAGCCCCCAATATAATGTATTTGGGTAATACAAACTCATTATCAGTCATGTATAACACACTAGTTGAGTGTATCTATGTACTAGTTATATAACATTTACCCGGTACATATATCTTACTGATATTATATTGGTTACGAGATATACGTGTTTCCCCAATAACTGTGAAGATACCTAATTTAGTGAGTTCACCAAACGTACACCATCAAGTGTGTTATACATGTTAATATACTTCTGTAACTAAATTACTATGGATACAATAAATAGATATTAATGATACCAATGTGTGCAATATCAGATATACTAATATGCGATATTGACGCTATAATCCTTATCACTGGATATGATATATGATATTTGACCCTAGAACTTAATACTCAGTATATACTGTTGGTATAATATAATTAATTCATATAATTATAGTTACCTAGATGCAATAATGTCTTGTACCATAACTATATATATGATAAGAGTGTGAGACGAACAAGCAAAACAATGGAGATAACACCTGGATTTATCTACTAATAAAATATGATGGTATCATACATATAATTTATATATATAGTCTTGCAAATACCAAGACATACCTCGTCAAGATATATTAGTGTGCGTATTATTGCATATATGAGTAGGTATATCATATTATTACATTTGAGTAACCTATGTATTTTATTCTATGGATATCCCTGATATATATGCATACACATATATTATCTAGCTATATTAGTTATATGTAATTGTTTTGCTGATATTTTGATACATAATTACTGATGGTATAATTTTCGTTTGACGAGGTATGTCTTGGTATTTGCACGGGGAATGGACAAGTGGTTGGTGTCTTTTTCACCGTTTTAAGTCGTTTTGGTCGTGTTTTTCTTTTTCTTTTTCTTTCCTTCCTTTTATTCTCCCTCTCCTGGAGATGACCCCGCATGATGAAACTGCCACTCAGCCATACACACACACACACACACACACACACACACACACACACACACACACATAGCTGAGCTACGACACCTATCTTCACTAACCCTAGGAAGCCCAGTTCTATTGCATTTTATGCTCCGTGGGTTCACTTTGCCTTTTGTGTTGAGTTGTGTGTTGTGACTAGCTAGTTGGTGTGCTTCTACATCGTGATATGATTAATTATATCTATGTTGTGGGGAACGATTTGTTAATATAGCCATCCATCGGAAGGTGGTAAGTTGCACGGGATTATGGACTGTAAATACCTCTACTTGACTACTACTATTTACTTTAGCTGGTAACAAAAATCATAATGTCCATAATAACTATGAATGTCAACTTACTGTATAAACATATCTGAACTTACTAAATATACTATTGGAGTGACATGTATGAGCATAGGGGTTACATACCATAAGTATTAGACAAAATTGATATCTCTTTATACCCCAATATATCGATTGTTATCATAGGTATGAATGGTGAGGGTGGGGGTAGAAAGTCATAGCACCTGTATTGTACATTGCCAAGTATTAATGGGATTATATTTAATACAATAACCAATATTGTTATTTATGACTATCCTAATATCACCCGTATTTATATTAGAGATTATGGTATATGATGGATAATTTTGATTAGGGTACCAGTATATTACTTAACCATATGCATAACTGAATGGATAATTAAGTATAATATAGGTACATTATATTATGTATATATAATTATAGCTTATATCATATACTATACAGGAAGTTCTAACATGTGTGGCAATGAAGACTGAGTGAAGGATCTGTATGTCAAACTGATAGCTCATATTATGATAAAATGATTGCCCTACTAATACTCATGTAAGTAATCATAACAGTGAAATAAATCAGGTATGCCAGCAAATGTTGCACGAGCACAATTATTTTCTACACTGATATGATTGTAAGTGACTGATATGATTGTAATGGTCCTCTCATCTTGGTATCATGGTAATATCATATCAAACAGCATAAGGTATGTAATTAGGATATATGGATATTAGTATACCCATAGTAGGATATTTAACTGAAATACCCATGTGTATATTATGACAGTATAAGAGATAACTCGCCAATATAGTATACATTATATATAGTAATTTTCAGGTTACTTATCGTATGCGATATACACTAGTAGTTTATATATGTAACAATTATGTTATAGTTTCTATCTCATTAAATATGGCTAATTATTTAACAATATGCACATATACCTAAATATATACGGTATCAGGTTAAACTATGATATATGTATACAAGCACAAACTTCATTCTTATGATTTAGTAAATAATATTCCATTGGATTATACAGACACATAATATATATACAAATACGGGATAATAACGTGTATTTGTCTAAAAATTAACATATGTATACCACAAGCATGTAAAATATGATAATTCATGTATTGATATCCATATCAATAATATAAATATATGCAAATTCACTATACATATCCATATTATCCTATCTATAATCTCATACCCAAAATGATGTATAATATTTAGTCACTATTACTATGCATAACTTACAATCAAATTATACCATTGATAATACGGTTAATCTGACATTAATAACCTGCTCGCTGTGATGGTTATACTCCAAACCTATCTGCACATCATGTGAGATAGTTATTTGATATACCATTTACTGATCATTATTCATATATACAATATATATGTCCTTTTATACGCAAACAATATCCATGAATTAGTTGATATTCATATCTATAACATAATTAATCATTTAACATATTACAACATAAAACCCAAACATATATATCGTGATGATAATAGGTTAATGATTTGGCACTATAATTGTATAGTTGTTATACATATATATTTAGAAATAACTTTGCATAGGTTATTATATGCTATGAATAATTTTGTCCATAATTATGTCATAGGAATTATTTCAAAAAGAGTACTCAAATGTATCAGGTTACCATTAATATTATATGGATATTATTATATCAATGTGTAGCATTGTACAATAATATCCATATAAACAACTTTAGCGTGGGTATAATTTATGATCAATATGATAGTAAATAGGCTTGAGATATGTTAAACAAGATAGGTATAATAGTAAGTATGACACAATTAATATTGCACTACATACTATATCATATAAACATCATTAGTTTATGGTGGTACTAACTTATAACTAGTTTACCCAATCTTAAATCGTGTATTGATTTGCCTATAAGAGTAAAAACATACCAGAATATATCGTATTTTAAGTATCATGTTTACCACCATGAGTTGGATATGATACCAGATCATACGACATGTGAATTTGATAATGCACGTAGCATGTGGGATAATAAAGGAAAAATGTAATGACATTAATATTGTATATACAGGTATAAATATTTTAATGATGTATATTCACATATACATACTATTGTATACCTGTAATTATTATAACCCTAATTAGAGATGTATTCAAATTGGGGTTCCTTATTTATTACGCATATGTCTGTATTATTATATATTTGATAATGAGATGCCAAATAGGTATTGTGTTGTTGATACAAGGATAGTTGTTCAAAATATGTTCATATTATAGCGGTATTCTATGTAACTAATTTATTTTCAGAGTACGAGAATTACCCATGTCATAGAACATTAAACTTTACAAATATCCAACTCTTATCAATTACTAATATATGATAATACATATAATTTTTGTTTATGCTAGTGGGTGTGATATTCCATATGTAGTTGATGGGGTCATCAATCCAAAGTTAATTTATTCTAGGGGTATAATATAGTAAATGTATGATACCATATTATTTATTGATACCCATTATACCCATAACAATATAATACCGATATGAGTATATACCTTATCCCAAAACCCTATGTGTGTGTGTGTGTGCGTGCAGATTACCGTACTTACAATTTACGAGTCAATTACCATTCTCACTTTTCCATTTACATCTTTCGGTTAAGCACGTCACAGAGTCCAATGTTGATCATCATCAAAACAACCATCATATGGATATACTTTCGGCTAGGCATCAAGCTCGTAGAATGTTCTCGTGCCACGGTAATTGACTCTTAGTATTATAGAGTAAATGGCAGAAAAGTGAGATAAACAAGAGCCATGCTATCATTGTGGGCAATATTAATTAAAACCATATGATAAATATGATTGTTTATGCTATTTTAGTATAATTAGGGAATTATTGGCCGGTACATTGTATATAAGATCCAGCCTATAATATGGTTGTATGATCATGAATAGCGATGGATATATGGTTGTATAATATATCTATAACAATATTTATAGAGTACCATAAATGCTATTAGGTATAAGTTACTAATAAAACATGTGTAACTATGTAACACACAATATTAATTTGCATATAGGTATACTTACATATGATATATCATATACACATAATTTGTGTCTGTATTTCTATATGTATATATCATCTCAAAATTATTATAGATATATTGTTATAAATTATATATCCATTGTACGGTATATGATATATCACAGTATATATACATTATGGATATTTGGCGATAATAAAGGTTACATATAGTATGACGTGGCATACCCTTATATCCTATACCGACAACTTGGTATTTATGTTTATCCATCAAATTAGGTAACTCTATTTGTATGGTATATATTAGATATACTTTCAACTATTGATGTTGTGCCTGCTAGAACTCCCTATGACCCTAGTATACATCTGAAAAAGAATTTGGGTGAGAGTATTTTCCAATCTGAATATGCTAAAATCATAGGAAGTGTGATGTTCCTCATGAAATGCACTAGACCTGATATAGCCTATGCAGTTAGTAGGCTCGTTATAAACATAACCCTAGTAATGAACATTGGAATGCACTTCATCGTTTGTTAAAATACTTGAAAGGAACTATTGATTAGTGTTTGCATTTTAGCATATTTCCTGCTATTTTAGACAATATTACAACAGGCACAATATCTGATTACTTTACGCACAGACTTAGATACA